>CM060952.1:67758038-67935500 GCA_030765055.1 Mantis religiosa
TCTCACCACACCATTGCAAGCTGTGGCCGTTCGGATACAGCTGGAGAGCATCAGTTTTACCATCTGTAACATGTACCTGCCGCCGCTCAGTACAGTTCCAGAGCGAGATCTTCCAGCTCTATTGGCTCAGCTCCCTTCACCACTACTCCTTGTGGGAGATTTGAATGCCAAGCACAAGCTCTGGGGATCAGATACTGATGACGCCCGTGGATGCCTCCTCGCAGACGTCTTCGATAAGTCTGACCTGCTTCTGCTAAATACTGGTGACCCCACATTCCTATCATCCGCTTATGGTACACTTTCCGTACTAGACCTTTCTTTCTGCAGTCCGTCTTTAGTACCACTCCTTGAGTGGTCAGTACTTTCCGACCTTCTTGACAGTGAGCATTATCCCCTTAACATTCACTTTTCTGGACGCCAATGTGTACCTTCTCGACATCCTCGCTGGATTATTTCCAAAGCTAACTGGGGAAAATTCCAATCCCTCATACACCTCATCGACGATGGTTTCGACACCATCGATGCAATGGTCGAATATTTTACTTGCTCGATCCTGCTCGCAGCAGAATCCAGCATTCCTCAAGGTTCATCTACACCACGTCGTATCCCTGTACCGTGGTGGTCTGAGGAATGCAGTTTGGCTGTCAAAGCACGCAAACGTGCTTTGCGCGTTTTTCAGCGGCACCCGACGGAAGGGAACTTCGTCGCCTTCAAACGTTCTCGCGCTAGGGCACGCTTTATACTGCGCAACGCAAAGCGTAAATCTTGGGAAGCCTATGTGTCTTCGCTTTCCCGGCGTAGCTCTACCCAACAAGTATGGTCAGCTGTTCGGCGGATGTATGGCAAGTATTGCCGGACGGTAATTCCCGGCCTTGCCATCAACGGTTCCATGTGCACCACCGAGCAGGACATAGCTGAAGCCCTAGCTACCACATTTGCTGCTACTAGCCAAACTGCCCGCTATGACGCTCTCTTCCTGCCTATTAAGGAAAAGGCGGAGCGGGTACCACTTAATTTTAATAGTGACTGCACCGAGCCTTACAACCAACCTTTTACAGCAGCCGAGCTCACCCATTCTCTGGCGTTAGCAAAGGATTCTTCTCCAGGTCCCAATGACGTACACCGACAGATGCTGCTACATCTTCCATCTGAGGCGCTATGTTTCCTTTTAAACATCTATAACCGCATTTGGCATGAGCGGGTTTTCCCTTCCTCCTGGCGAGAGGGTATTGTCATCCCCATCCCTCGACCCGGAAAGGACCGCACACTTCCACCTAGCTACCGCCCCATTTGCCTGACGAGTGTCATCTGTAAGACCTTCGAGCGAATGATAAACGCTCGGTTAAATTGGTGGCTGGAAAAACATAACCATCTGTCCAACTTGCAATGAGGTTTTCGTCGCCATCGCTCAAGTGCCGATAATCTAACACGCCTTGAGGGTTATATTTCCGATGCCTTTCTACTGAAGCAGCATGCCGTGGGCGTGTTCCTCGACCTGGAGAAGGCCTATGACACCACTTGGCGGTACGGCATACTCCGTAACCTACATGGTTACGGTATGCGTGGTCATCTACTCGAATTCCTATGCAACTTTTTAAAACTTCGCCGTTTTCGGGTGCGCATAGGAAACGCGATATCACAGGAGCGGATACAGGAGAACGGCGTACCTCAAGGGTCGATTTTGAGCGTCGCCCTTTTTGCCGTAGCGATTAACGGCATCACTAGTGCCGTTCGAAGTGGAATTCCATCATCCCTCTATGTTGACGACTTCGCAGCTTATTATAGGTCTGCCAACATAGATCACATTGAGCGCCAACTGCAGCTGGTCATTACCCAGCTAGCAGCTTGGGCGCTTCAAACCGGCTTGCGCTTTTCAGCTGCGAAGACACAGTGTATCCACTTTCACCACCTACGAGGTATTCGCCCACCTCCTGATCTTCATTTGAACGGCACACCCCCGCCATTTGTCTCGCACCTGAAGTTCTTGGGCCTCTACTTGGACCGACAACTCAACTGGGAGCACCACATTCGTCACCTTCGAGCCTCTTGCGATCATTCTCTGCGGGTGCTGAAGGTATTATCTGGAGCATCTTGGGTGGGGGGGCGATCGCATGGTAATTTTGAGGCTGGAGCGCTCTCTGGTTCGGTCCAATCTGGATTATGACAGTTTTATTTATGGCGCAGCGACCGCCTCTAAACTTCGCCTTTTAGACACCGTGCATTATACTGGTATCCACCTTGCCACAGGAGCTTTCCGCACCACTCGAGTCGACTGCCTGTATGCAGACTCAGGCGAACCTCCACTCCATATTCGTCGTTCGCTGTTACTCTGCGCATACGTCTTGGAATTGGCAAGTTATCCCAATCATCCTTGTTTCAAACCAGTTCTGTGTCCAGATTTAGTCCACCGTTATATGCGCCCTGGTTCTCGGACACGCCCCATGGGAATAAGATTTCGGGATCTCCTACATTCACATGGCCTCCGAATGCCTCGCGTGGAGAGGTCGTCCATCAGCCCTTATCCTGCTTGGCAACTCGATCGTGCGCGGTTCGATCTCGCTCTTTCCAGCAACTCTAGACTCGCTACTCCACATTCGGTGTTCCAACAACTTCGAACTACTGAGCCGTTACCCTAACTATGTTCCGGTCTTTATGGACAGTTCTCAGTTAGGTAGCACTACGGGTTGCGCGTTCTTCATTAACGGTGAGGCTCATAAATTTCGACTTCTGGACTCCACTTCGGTCTTCTCAGCAGAGTTGTATGCCATCTACTATTTGCTCCTTTTTATTTGCAAGTTAGCTCCTGGCTCTTTTATTATTTGCACTGACTCTCTAAGTGCTCTTCAGGCCTTGCAACAGCACACTGCCGCTCACTCCCTTGTTTTAAAAATACAGGCCCAGATCTCGCAAATGCTCAGTCGCGGATACCATTTTGTTTTTACTTGGACCCCAGGCCATGTGGGCATTTCCGGGAACGAGGAGGCGGACGCGGCTGCTAAGTCCGCTTGCCGTTTGCCCCGGAGTTTAACAACTACGGTGCCATACCAGGATGTGCAACGTTTTTTCCGTCGCCAGCTCCTATCTGCTTGGCAGCAATCCTGGACAGCTTTGGAAGGCACACAACTCCGGGCGATAAAAGAGAGCGTACAACCCTGGCCAACTTCCTGCAGGGATAACCGGCGGGCCGAGGTGATACTCACCCGGCTGAGAATTGGGCACACACGAGCGACTCATGGCCATCTGTTAAGAGGGGAACCGGCCCCTGTGTGTGCTCCGTGTGCAGTGCGCCTCACTGTGCGGCACGTATTGCTTGATTGCCCGCAGTACGCCCGCGTTCGCCAGTCTTTGGGCCTAAGGAGTAACCTGCACGGTATTTTAGGGGATGACCCAGTGGCCGTGGATAAGGCACTGCGGTTTGTTTTTAAAATCGGTTTTAATAAACAAGTCTGACTTGTATTTTATATTTATTAATTTTAGAGTTTTTAAATTTTTAGTACTGGGACGAGTTTTTATGTGCTTTTAATAGTTGAGTGTTTATATTTTATCTTACTTTTTAACTTTGTGTATCTTTTAGTTTTTTGAGTTGACTTCGGGCCCAAATGACCTTGTTGTCGACGGGCCCTAAAACACTACACACTCACTCACTCATCACAACCCTTTCCGTTAAAGAAAAAATGGGAAGTCAAAGCTACCAGACAGTTAAGGGTGTTCGGAAAGCAAGGCGTCTATGTCTTGGGAAAGCTGCAGCAGAGTTCTATTGTGGTATTCTCAAACTTGAAGAACGATGGGGAAAATGCGGAGACTATGTTGAAAAGTGACGAAAAGGATAATGTACTTGTTTTGTTTAAAAACATTAAGATTGCAATTAAAAAAGCTATTAAAGTAACCTTTCTTCAAAGTGTCAATACATCCAGTGACATAATGTTATGTTTGATATTTGTGGAATTTAGGGTTGACTATCTACCCCGTAAGTAGGCCGATAACTAAAGGGATAAGGAAGGCGGACGCTAGAGCGAAGTCATAAACAAACTGTAGACAACATTTAAGTCCATACTAAACTAATTTACTATGTGTATATTCTAGTTACCACGTTTAAGTACAGCATAAACCCGAAGTCTTGAAGAGACTTAAGGGTATAATAATGGGCATGATTACATTGTTATATTGAAGACCCATCCGGGCTTATCTTGGAGACGCGTGATCGTGTATGGCTGTGGATCTTGCTGGCTGACTAACCCTCTAACCCACACTGTCAAAATCTCTCTCTCTCTATCCTCCCGCTGCTGGCGTGAGCAATACTTAAATATGAATTCTGTAAAATAGCGTCCTAGTGCCAAATCAGCATTCCCACGCTAAGTAAAAGTTTTTCAAACAACGTCAGCGTTCGCATAAGTCTTAGGACACTTTCTCTCACAAAGGGTGCTATTGCACCTTCAGTTGATTCACGTTACTAAATAAAAAAGTCCACATCGGCCCACATACACGTGGTCGACATGAGTAAACAAGAAACTGATGTGATACACTAAAGTCATGTGAAACCTCGCATAACATGTTTTCAAATATCAGCAGAATTAAGAACTTCAGAATGTGAAAAATGTGCCAACAAATCACGGTACAGAAAATAAGCATTAATAACAAGATCCAAGAATTTTTCCAAGCATTCCTGGACCATACACGTGAGGTATTTTCAGGCTGTTCTCTGGATAGAAGTTTAATCTGTAATATAGGGAATATAAGAGTTCATGCGCTGAAATGAAAAGAAATGTGTAGTGTTTGACGCCCGCTTTTATTACATACGACACCGCAGGCGGTGACACTGATCATACATGAGATAAAGATGGAGCACCGGTGGAATGAGATGGCGTCGAAAACCAGAAATCTCGGAGAAAACCAGCCCCAGCACCGTGTTGTCAACAGCAAATGTCACTTCGCGGTCGTCTGGCATCGAATCCGGGCCGTCTTGGTGAGAGCCGAGCGGTATAAACTCTCAGCCACGGTGCGGCTATTTCATGCGGTGCTGTAATAAATCATATGTCTAATAGCTTCATGTATTGCCAAAATTTAAGTGGTATCTTAGAATAAGTGATGTTAAAAATAGATGCAGAGCCTTTCTTCCTTTCCTCTTTTAACGAACGTGGCAAATAAGAGCTCTTGGAAATTGGCGAAGTATCGTATCCGGATTTTATGAAGGTTAGGCTCCAGGTTCATACTGTTTCGCTATCCGCTGTTCTTACCTTCTGAAGTTAGCAAAAGGTGATATGATAATCATGAAAGATGCAAACCAAGAAAAGTATGGCAGAAAACAAGGGAAAACTACACGAAAAAAAGGTTTGCTTATGATTATTCTTTCCTTTAAAAACAACAGGAATAGAAATAAAGCTGAAACTATTTATTGCCTTTCCAACTATAGCCAACAGTAATATTTGACGCCCGTCTTTATTGTATATTGGGTACCACAGGTGGTGGACACTGATGCGCGCAATTAAATGAGATTTGGGAAAGGAAATTTGGGAAGGAGGCATTCTATGCCTAAGTTATGGAAGGATACTTCCTCAGTAATTGGCTAATTACCAATTATGAGGATTGAGGAAAACCAGGAAAAATCCCACTGACACGAAACTGTAGTCGAGCCAATTTATTGAACATTTGTGAAATTTGACCAGGGAGGAAAGACTGTATCCCAAAACTTTGCTAGATTGAATAAAGTTTAAGGGGTAAATATAAATAACCAATATAATGTTCTAAAATCACGTGACATGTACAGATTAGAGCCTGCCTAGGAAAGATGCGTAATACCAAAAAACGTCCTAGACAGAACAGAAGCGGAGAGAACCCATCTTGTGTGTGCATCTAAGTGGAAGATAGAAGTGCTATAGAATGTGAAGCACAGAACAATTTGTAACTCTGACGCGTATTGGAAGCACTTTCAGTAATCATACTGCAGTTTCAGGAATCGCTCGCGATTAATGAGAACGCCTAGAATTTGGTTCAATAATACTGGATAGGTGGTGGCGTAATAAAGTGGAAAATTAATCGGAGATAGTTGAAGAAAGTCAGATATTTATAACCTTGCGTGTAAGAAGGGAGCAGTAAAGAAGTCAAATTTAAGCAGGATTAAAGGGAGAGGTACATTCACTAGCGTAATATTATACCTGCAAATTCCTTCCATAGCCGGAACGACCTGAGATATGGATCTCAAATGTCTACCTATCTCTTTACCCTCTAGCTTACCTTGTTCAGGGAAGTGAACGGAAACGACAATATATGAATACAAAAGCTGACAGTCAAAGGAAGAAGAGAAAAACCGCAAAGGTATCACCAGATTGACGTACACTTAAATACATCACCACGGATCTCACATCCTCCTCCTAATACTGCGTCACTATGCATGGACAAGAGATAAAAGGTTCTGCTGTTGCAATCACATGATTTTCTTTATCTTGTACAAAATACTCTGTCACACGTTTATTCCTCTATTCCATATTAATGGAGAAACGCTATCTTCTTGCTCATTTTCCTGTAGGTGCAAGACAGTAGGGGAATGTACAAGATATTTTTAAGGGATTGTTATATCTTTTAAGAGCTGGTGAGTATATGATGGCTACAAAATTTGTTATCTTTGTATTGCCAAGAGGTAAAGGAACAAATAGTCAATGCCCATATAAGAAAAGGATTGGAAAATGCATACCTATATAAAACAAGGAATATATCGCTAAAGTTTCACCACCAAAAAGATATATTTCACATGAAGTATGATTTACTTTGTATTTAAACTTTTTTGTCTGTTACCTTTTACCAATTGGCAAAGTCATTCAGAGTGAAACCAACGTCTGAGGACATTCCCAAACAATTCAAGACTACAGTTCATTGGTATGTAAATAACTTAAACGTATGACACTGATAGTCAAATCTTCAAAGCTGATACCTATGTGATCGTTTTGAAATTCTTGTTTCTTTGCTAGGAAAAATATAAAAGACTCTAATGTGCTTATATAATTTTCTGTACTCTTGTACAAACTATTATTTGGAACTTTTATTGTCTAATATACTTCATATCATTCAAGATAAACATTTGGAGAAACTGCATCATTGTTAATTTTGTGGTAGGTCCAAGGGGAATATGAGAAAACAGTATGCTTAAATCAATGATGAAATCTTCAAAGAGCTGGTCGTCATGAGTGCTTTGAAATCCCGTTTTCTTTACATAGCAAAAACTGAAATACGAATAACGACGACAGCCCGCCTCGGTAGCGTAGATGGTAGCATGTCTGCCTCAGGTTCAAGAGGTCCCTAGTCCGAATCTCGGTCTGGGTGAGTTATCTGGATAAGGTTTTTACCGGGGTTTTGCCTTATCCTTACAGAAGAATGACGGGTAACTCTAATCTCCATAGACTCTGGACTTATTTGAGCATCCTTTCGCCCAATTCATTCACCGTCCGATATGACAACTTTGGAGGACGTAAATTACAACAGCAACAACAACAAAACGAATAACGACTTTATACTTGAGAAAAGTATAAGTATTGGAAAATTCATATAAATAACAAGATATATCTCGGAAGGGTTCACTTCGCAGAGGAAATGCGTTTGACATAAATTGTGTGTTTTAATGAACTCTATCTTCGCAGGAGATTGGAGACTTACATTTCATTTTTTCCGAAATCATCTTAATGCTTTGTTTTTGATAAAAATTATTAGCGTCATTTTTGGTAGTACGAGAATTTAAAAAAAAAAAAATCCATGGTAGTCTAAGACGAGGGATTTTCTTGAAAGTCTTCCTTCTACAACCTTGAAAGATGCTGAACTTTTCTTCAAGTTTGTTAATTAACAGTTCTTCCGCCCTTTTTGACCTATACTGTTAACAGACACCAACTGCACACATGCACGCTCGTACACACACCACACAAACATGGCTTTGTTCTAATTTTTTTTTCTGAGGACGGGTCCGGGAGATCTCAAAATGTATAGTTTCAGTGAAATGTTGGTATCGAATTTTTCGGTAGAATGCCTTCTAAATACCTTCTAAATCTATTATGCACCCGATAAGAAATATACAAATGCTATTGGATAGGGGAGTCCTATGCCATGGCTAAGGCATCATACTTTGGTTCCTGCCCGGGTTCGATCCCACCCCTGGGGATGCAGATTTAGGTCCCAGGAATAGGATTGGTGCCCACTCAGCATCGTGAGGATATTGAGGATAGATAAGCGGCCGTGGTCAAGAAAGCTAACTTTCCGGCTGGGGGTTGTGGATGATGACCACATCTCATATCGGTTGGATGATCACCCACCTTGTGGGAGTGAGGCCGGCAGTCGGGTTCGTAGACTTTGGCCCACTAGGGCGGTTACGCCATGGGTTGATACTATCTAGAACAAATAAGTTTACCGGTAGCAAAACATGTATTATGTACACCGTAGCACCACAGTCAACTGTAAAAGAAAATCCTATGATTTGGCTAGTAATGAATTATTGTATATATGCCGATTCAGTAATGTAAAAAAGTGTGTCAGGACCAGTGTTAATTCTTGCTCCCGAATATATGTACCTACCCTGTTTTGACGCTCACAATGATAATCAGGTAGCATTAGCATATGAAAGAATATTATGAACGTAAACGTGATAGCAGCGTTGGGGTACGGAAGTTGTATGTATGTACAAGTGAAGCTTTGTACGTAGAATACAGCACAGTACGATGAGGTAAGTACTACGGATGGGGATTTTGCCACTTTGGCCATGTGGTAGGGAGGAAGGAGTAGGGTGAGAGAGCAGCCGATCTATGAGTCTCGACGGAGCTGAATACAGGATCACTTAGCGATATGAAGCTGCCCGGTGGCGTCTAATGCAACCGACACTCTCTCCTGCTGGAAGTGAAACACTCCTCTGGGAAGTTTGGAAGCTCAAGTCCACACTACCTGGATACGGAGATTTAGAGTATCTTTTATGCAGTGCCCTAATCCCCTGGTGACGTAGATTAGTCCTTAAAGAGCCAAGCTGATGAGGGGTGAAAGGAAATGCCAAATGGGATGAAAGGAGAGAGAGAGAGAGAGAGAGAGAGAGAGAGAGAGAGAGAGAGAGAGAGAGAGAGAGAGAGAGAGAGAGAGAGAGAGAGAGAGAGAGAGAGAGAGAGAGAGAGAGAGAGAGAGGAAATTCGTGGAATGTAATGAAGCATCTTAGCATTCGCCTAACAATCCCGGGAAACCTCCGAAAACCCCATGGGTGTTGGTAGGTTGGTTCAGTTGTTTTGATGCTACCTTACTTATTCCAAGGTTACAAGTTCAAATCAGATATGTCCTTAAAAGCGATAGCCTCATCAGTCCATTTATCATTATGTAAGACAAATCCTGCGAGACGAAACGTCGTTCCACCGGTGGTGTTATTGAATTCTGTCAATTGTTGTTCAATTACCTTTATAGATTAAACCATGGATCAAGATAGTCGGCTACGGAAATTGAACCAACAATCTCCCGAATGAGGGTGACAAACGTTAAGCCTTTGCGAGGATGCAATCGATGCTATGTTAATATTAACAGGGACGGTTACGGGGCATGTCATTGTCTTAAAAGGGGAGTGAATACGATTTTAAGTAACGTAGCTCAGTCGGTAGAATACATACCTGCCGTGTGAGGAGTCCCGGGTTCGATTCCTGGCTGGGGTGGGATTTTTCTCCAACTAAAATGATTCCCCATTTTCCCCAGAGTCTGGAAGTATGAATGAGAGTGCAAATGTGTGCGTGATCTAATGATTAAAAAGTATCTGCATCCCAACGTAAAGGAGTTAACACCATTGCCAATAGCCGATATGTTCCAAAGGAGAACGGCCGCCGATATGATCATTGCAGTCAAAGGCGAAGTATAAATGGAACAAAAAGGTTACTTGTGTACTCTTAATGCGGCCGTATTTACTATTGTTCAAGACACAGTGAATTGTTTTGCCTATCAACACAAACTCACAGAATCTGAGGAAGTCAATATAAGTTGTCAGTTTGAACAATATTATATTGCTAATCTACTAATTCGTGTCATTTCGAATCTGGCACAAAATGACATATTTCTCCACAATGACTCAGGACTTGGAAGTGGAACGGCTTAGGAATAGGACAAATCCGCGCCAGTTAGTTGCTGACACTTCTATCGTTGGCAGCACATACAAATCAGCAGTACCAATGCTACTCACACAAAGAGTAATATGCTAAGTCACTTAAATAAGTATAAATCTGTGCAATGTAAACGTTAGCCATAAACTATTTTATATCTCATTTGTCATTCTGCCTTGTTTATACTTAAAATAAATCAATATTTGCATTCTAATACTACGTGCATTATACAGCAGATAATGAAAAGCATATGTGTGAGTGTATGAGTACTGGGATATGATATATAGAGTTTTGTTTCGTATTATTCACTAAATCTTTCACAATCGATTTTAAAGATTTAAAATGGAGTAGCTCGTTGAGTTCTATTTGGCTTTGCACATTTTAAATTTCTCCATAAATGCTTTCAAACAACCAGTTAAACCTGTTAAACGTATATATTGTGTTTACTTTGTAAACTAAAGTTAAGTTCGTTGAGGTGAAAAGTCAAATCCCTTAGAAAAGGCAAATCGCAAATAAGAAATTCCATCTTTAAGTTTCGAAACAGCAATCCCTTTGTTGTTATTAAAATGTGAATTTCTTTCCGCAGCTCCAATATTCCATGGAACACTTTGCATCTGCTTAGACAACTTACCTGGCGAAAGTATAGTAAATCCAAATATTTCGAGTCTCAGT
Organism: Mantis religiosa; assembly: GCA_030765055.1. Taxonomy (NCBI): domain Eukaryota; kingdom Metazoa; phylum Arthropoda; class Insecta; order Mantodea; family Mantidae; genus Mantis; species Mantis religiosa. Next base: position 67,768,805 of record CM060952.1, read on the forward strand.
TTGTAAAAAAGTTTTGAAACAGTGCATGAGCTGTAATTAGATTTACAGTTTTAACACAGAAAGACAATTTTATTGACTGATTTCGCACAGGGTCTTCTCGTTGAATAGTGCTCTGCCAATTTGACTTCGCTATAGGCTTCAACATGAGGCGCATTGAATGACTCCTTAGAGTGAAGCTGGTAATGTAATGAATATTAGTTGGATATCTCGAACACTGCGTTTTACGATCATGAATAACGAAAATAGGCTTGTTCTACCTGTCCCGATCAAACATTCGTTGCTTGCTCATGTTACACAGAGAATCCACCACTGATAAGACGCATGCGACTATAACCGGTTTAGTTGATTCAGTCTAGCTGTGTCTAGAGAGTAGTGGTGAAAAGAGGTGGGTAAATTCACACCTATACTGCCTTCCTTACCAGCCCTGCTATATACTATCTGTGGTACACATATTGCATCATACCCTGAGCACCATTTCAACCATTGCTTTTCTTCACTGGCGCGTACCTCGTATTAGGGAACGTAAATCATAGAGTAAGTAGCGTAGTAATGTTGGCACTACCATTGCATATATGCTTGAGCTGCCATTCGTAGATAGCAGTTCCACAAATTTGGTCATTTAGTAGCACTCTTCATAAAAGGACATTTTAACCACTTATATTTAAAATATATTAGAGTTGGTCTAGAGTAATCTCAAAATAAAATAGAGTACACATGTTATTCTATGGAGCCCTTTGTTCTGAACCACGTTAACTCTCTTCGCCTATCTTTATAATCTGTCGATGCGTCCCACAGACTCTTCATAGTCTACCATTAAAAATGTTAAATTATTTCCGAAGTAGTTGGAAATTTACTTTACTGTCACAATATATTTCAATATATTGAAATGCTGATTTACTCAAACTGTTCCTAGGCTACGTCTGCAGTAAATGAAGAGTAAGTTGCGCTCAGTTGTTAAGTGATGAAATGGAAGCAAACGCATATTACTATCGCATATTTAACCTCAACCCATCTCGTCATATCGAAAGACAAAAAAGCCCCAGTGGTCTGCTACATCTCATAAATAGTATCGAATATCGTATATAATAAAATCACATTTTAAGACATAACTCGGTAGTTTTAGTCGTACTTGAGAATATCTTTTATAGAGTAAAATGTAAATGTGAAATTAAAATTATTATGTTAAAAGTACACACGCAATTAATATATTTTTAAATGCTGACTTGTGTGCCTCTTAATCTAACATCTCAATGTACCTATAGGTATATAAAAGTCGATGTGTCTCGGTGGCACCACTTCGAACCAAACTTGGCCCAGATACCTTTTCACAAAACGAAACCAACGGTTTGGCTTAGAATTGGAAATTGCACACCATTTGACAGTGACGTGCTTAATTTTATGTAATGCCTACAAAAGTTTGCAGGACCGTCTATCTTTGTCAATAATAATCGTAGTCACTCGAGCATTGCTAGCATGAGAACAATTACTTACATTTTTTACGGTCTCAAAATTACAAACAGCGAGTTCATAAAGTAACATATACTGGTCTGCTCTCCAAAATCGATAACGTCGTAATAACACAATCAAATTTGGACTAACTAGTTTTTCCTTATTAGCTTTTGTATATTGCTTACTGATAATAAACATGGCTATATTTATTATCACAAAGCAATGATTTCTTCCTAATGATACTTTCTATAGAAATAAGGACGATATAGCCCATCTACAATGACCAGGAACTCACTCAGCTCATTAATCACCAATCATCATAACTAACTGGTATTTGTGCATATTAAACATTGCTTTTACATAATGTTTTCTCACCATCTTATTATAATAAATTTTGTCTTTGTGATGTTCCGGCAGATTTGACTAACTGTTTAAGAGCCTTCTATAATATTTTTTTAAATGTGTTTAGGAAACGCAGGCTGTTGTGCAAGTGTAACCTAAGGCTAATAAGCATAAGGGCCTATAACAAACCACTGGCAACGCCACATAGTAATTGATATTAATGCTATTTGTATAAATTTCAATAGAGGATCAATTTAAACAAATTTTAATACATTAAGGAGCCCTGGAATGTCCCTAAACTAACGCATGGCATTACTTTAAATTCTGGTTACACAAAAATTACACCCTGAATGAGGTAAATTTGGGTTTATTATATTTTAATTTTCTCCAAATAATGATTATAAATATAATGCTTGTTTATAGCTGTGCGGAAGTTATACAAGTGACAACCTGCTTCTAAACCCGCGCACTTTCCTCCTGCAGTATTTAGTTGCTTTCTTGGCGTTCTTATTTATAAATTTATTTTGTTTATTTTCTGATCTTTATAGTATTCTAAAACAATTAATTAATTACTTATTTAATAGTCTTAAAGCAATACCTTTCAAGTGCCTCCAAAAGATAAAAACTATTGCGCAAAAGTGACGAAGAGATCACGGGCAGCCCGGATATTTCAGCTAGTTATAAATATTTCCCACTGTACTCTATCATTCAACTTTAATATATTTAAGTAATATTTTAATGTCACAATATCTATTACTACTTCTGAGGACATACTGTTTCTCAAATTTATTTACTGCATGAGCCCTTCTTTCCCCCACTGGTTGATGGAACGAAGAAAGAAGAAAAAATAAATAAAGTGTAAATTCATTTAAAGTGTTTATAAATATTGGGTGAATTCGTACTTGTTTAAAAATGTTTACAAGCATGACTGATATTAATAGATTACTTCAAAATGCACAAGAAAAAGTGCCAAAATAGGAAAGTAAAGTGCAGATAAGAAAAGAACGTAAGATTAACGATGTGGGAAGATATTGCGCTGACTAATTAAATGTAACGCCATACCTCCAAAACAAACAAGAGATGAAGATCAAGAATTGTACTTTGCCTTTGAAGCAACATTAGTTAATACATAAGCTAAGGATGATCGGTGATACAAACCACGCTTATGACGAAAGCGCTGAGTGGCGCGATGGAATCTGCGGACGAAGCGGGATGCGAAGCTGTTACTGCGATGCGGAGACTTGGCCACCATGCTTCTTCCATGGTACACACCACACACTGAAAAGCAGACACACCCAACAGCTATCGGCTCGCGTCGCGCACGCTCCGTCTTCACACAACGATTTTCTTCCCGCTGCCAATTATTAACAATCCCTAAATAGCAACGCTTTCTGTGTTTTTTCATATAGCATGCTTCATCGCTTACCTTCCTTTCATTTCTGATTGTCACTAATATATAACAATGTTATTGTCACTTTATTTTCGGAGCTAATACCTACCCTATTTTAATATCAAAGCCTTGTGCTGGAGTTATTGTAGTCCCTTAGAAATTTAGTGTATTTACCTTTCTTATCGAGGTTTGTGTAAGCTTTTCTTTCGAAAGTAAGGTATAATTCCGAAAGATAACTTTAGACTCTGGTAATACATTTATTGCGTATTGAAATTGTGATTAATTTAACAATAGCATCTTATAAAAAGTCTAAAGTGCGTATTCATATGACTTTTTACATTGTTGCAGAAATAGTTTTTTTCTTCTAATTCACATTAATCCAGATAAACACTTGCAGAAGTTACATATTTCCTTATAGATAAAAGTTGAAGAGCGCATTAGGCTTAGGCAATTAAGAGCTCGTTTCTATGTGATGATTAGACTTCGAACTTCTAGGTCGTAAAAATTTAAATTTTGGTGCCTAAAATAGGTTTTATAATGTAAGAAATAGTCTCTAAAATCCAAAAAATAGGCTTTAAATAATATTATTTAAAAACATGTTTGAAATCGGGAATTCTGCTTTTAGAATTTAATCATTTAAAATGCTCCCTCTCCGATACATCCACAACTACTAGAGAACAAATATCTAACTATAGGTAGTTATACATGAATTTAAGCAATGAAATGTGAAAAAAAGTTTCGAACATAAAAATTAAGTACAAAAACAAGCCAAATAATATTAACAATTTTTACAAATCTTTGTCCACTAATGTCCGTAATTATTAGTTTCACTAATAATTTTTCTAGATTTTCAACCAACAAGCAATGTCGTCTCTCAGTCAACATTAAATTATAAGCTGAACCTGAAACGCTCCACTTCCACCAAAGTAACAGGTGCGTATTTCAACTTCAAGATTAGATGGACAGGAATGTTACATTGTGCATCCGTGCTTTTTCCTTCTAGGATATCTGAAACATAATACAGATTCTTCAATCCTACATTCCTCTGCAGAACTTCCTACAGCTTATCCCGTACTTTATCCCCAACAGAACCAGGAACAGTTTTAATCCTTCCTTGCATAGCATTAAATATTTGCATTTGTTCATAGAGGTTTTCCTTTTGCTTCAAGTGATGCAATAACATGCACAAGGAAGGTATAGTGTGACTTTAAAAATACCAGATCCCTCTGACTACCAGAATCTTCCATCCCTTGTTTTGCAGATACAGTGCATGCAGACTCGTCTTATAGACTTGGAAAAACGTCTTTCACTTCACTAAAGCAGTCGTTGTAGTATTCTGCAGCTTTGAGCCATGTCCAAAGCGGTAAGTACAACTTCGGGATGCAGAGAAATTTTGGGCAGTTTCTCATGCAAAATTTGTGCCCTTGTTGGCATCTTGATGAATTTCTTTTTTTACTGTAGAAATCAATTTGTTGACATTTGGGTACTGTTGTCTGATATGCTCTGGGACACGGTTAACTCCATGCAAGGCAGGTAATGTGCGTGGTGGAAGGGTAAAAAACTTAAAGCAACTGCACTGCAGCAATCATGTATGCTGTTGCGTCAGTGTATATTAGTAGGATTTTATTCTCCTCAAGACTGTTTGGGTATATAGCTCGAGACCATCATTAACCAATTTCGCTATTGTCTGAAAGTTGATTCTTGCCAGTTGTCTGCAACAGATCAAATATGCTGCTGTGGGAGTAACACAATTAAATATGCTATGTAGCGTCCCATGCTGACCATAGTTGCATCTACTGATAGCAAGTCGTATGTGAATCGCCTATGTCCGAGTGAATTCTGCTCAAAGCCTCTACATATGTACTGTCAAGATAATTTTTCCTTATGGTGGATTCTGAGGGAATATTTCTGTGGCAGTAGTTTTTCTAAGAAGCCTTTGAAATGTGGCCATTCCATGGCATTTAATGGGATATTTGCTGCGACGCTTGCTCGGTATAGAACAGCATGAAATTCATCTTTTTACTGTCTGGGTTAGTAGTAACTGTTTCAGTTTTCTTTTCCGTTCAGTGTTATTCTGATGTGCAGCTCCTTTTACATGTTGAATAAAGTGCGACTTTTTGTCGCTGATTACCTACACATACAGAAAAATAAAAGTGTGGTAGGTAAATAAATATATATCTTTTGTGATAGTAATTTTATTGTATTACTGAAGATTCTGAATTCCCAGCAAAATTATAGTTATGTAAATTCAAAATTTAATTTTCAGAAAGTGTCCTCAGCACGCCTGCACCAAAGCATATCAAACTGAGATTTAAAGGAGAAATTTTGTTCCAATAAATCACGCAATAAATCTCTATGCCAATTTATTTAGAAAACGGTCACTCAGTATAAATTTCAAAAAAATACAATGTACAAATACATTTAATTTGCTCACCTGCTTGCTACACGCTTGACAGAATATTGTTTGTCCATCCGTGGTGAAGCCTGGAAATTCTTGATGCCCCTGACGTATCAGCGCAACCTTTGAAGTTTTAATTTTCGGCATTACACTCTCACTAAGCGCACGCTTTAAACACTTAAGACCGAATGTAAAATTTGCAGGGGGAGGGAAGATGTGACTGGCTGAAGATGCACCAAGTAGGAGGGTGGGAAGATACGTATTCTCTTTTACAGTGAACGGATTCAGTTATTGTGCACTGCAGCCACCGCTCCCAAGGTCATATAAGGACAATCCTCAGACTAACCATGAAAGTTACATGTATATTCTAGTTAAAAATTAGTACACATAACATTCGTTTTGGAATTCATAACATATTGTTTTGGAAAATGAATAGATAGGGTTTCGGGAAAAGAATGGATGTCTTAACCTAATAGATATTAAACGTCCTTAATAGGTAAAATTAGGCTTTATTGCCAAAATAGGCATTTTAGGTACCATTAAAAACATAATTTTAGGTGTGGTTTCGTATGAAATGTGTATTTGCAAGTCTTTGTGAAGCTATCGTTTAAGTATTAAAAAGGTTTTTACCTGAAATCCGAACGTTGTATTATCTGCATGTTCAGGATTATAAATAATAACCACTTCATATGTGACAGAAATAAAAGTACCTGCTGCAAAATTAAAATGAATAATAGGGAATATTCGGAAGTATTCATCTAAAAATGTATTTGACATAAATTGTATGTTTTATATTTCTATCGTGTAGTAAGATTTTGATACCTCTTACGGTTTACCAGTTCTGCAAAAGACGTCCAAAATGCAGAACATTTCTGTGGACAATCTCAGATAATTCAATATATACATTCCATTTCTCATGAAAATATATTAAACATGCCGTGTTTTAAGGGAAGTCAACGTTTGACCCAATCTCAGCAACCATTTAATACAATGAGTTAAACTTTTAAGGAAATTCAACAATACTGTTGGTTGATTAAAAACAAAGCAATTCTGTTTATTAGAAGGAACGTTATGATTTTTAAATAAATTGTATCGAAAAAGAGTGTTTATAAATTAAAAAGACTAATCCATGTGCATAGAAACCTATTCATTCAAATAAAACAAGTTTAGGTGCAAATGAATGGTAAAAATGTCAGCCCTTAGTGTCAGTTCGTTTCTGAGTTACTTTTCAAGACATTCCTTTCAAACATAAACTTTTAAAAACACCCCACTTATAGTGTAGAAAATCCTCGATCTTCATTGTCCTCTGTGTCATCTACTTGGATATGGTTCCCTTTTCTTCTTTTTAGTGAGCTAGCCTCCTGAAACATATGAAAGGCTGGGTGCAACAGTGGTCTATTCCAAGTTTAAAAGATGTTGAGATATTGTACTGCAAATTTGACCCCCCAGGGGCCTACTTCGGTAGGTACGGGTTTGGCGAACCCGGGGTCCCGAGCCAACAGTCTCCCTCGTGTGGGCTCCTCTTCGTGGCTGAGGGAGACGGTCAACAGGTCCACCCACGTGTAGGCCGTGCGTGGAGACCCGTGTCGGTGGAAAGGTTAGTCCTGGTGGTTGAGGGATGCGTATCTGAGCTCGTAACAGTCTTTTTCTGAATTCGGGGAGGGTACGCATTACTAATACACTACTTTGGCTTCTGCTTCGCCTAAACGGGAGGTTAGGGACTAACCCACCCCTAATCAATCGGCCAGGACTAGGTACTGTACCGACCTCCAGGGTGAGTGGGACGGCGAGCTCGCTATATCCCCTGTGTAGCCCTGTCATCCCAGTGGGATGACCCCTTGTTGGGCTCCGTGGTGGGTGGGGAGCACTGGGGGATGAATTTTTTCGCCAACTTACATGTCAAACCTTACCCAAAAAAATAATCAAAAAACTTGCAGCAATGGAAAAGAAGTAGCCGAGTCTTGTGGTCCTCGCTACTTGGTAATCAGTAGAACTGAAGAAGGCCAAAAGTTTACGACCGTTAACCCCTTTACAATCCAGAGGGGATTAGACAAAATTGCTGGTCCGGTCAAATCGTGTATACGGGCGCGAAATGGCACTCTCCTAGTTGAGGCGCAATCTAACGCCCAGGCGGCATCGTTGTTGAAGGCAAGCATGTTAGGGAGTTACCCTGTATCCGTTACGGTACATAAGACCCTGAACTCCTCGCGTGGAGTAGTAACCACCCGTGCTTTGGACGGTATGTCCAACGAGGAGATTCAGGAGAACCTGAAAGACCAGGGAGTAATATGTGTGTACCGAGTGCAGCGCAGAGAACGTGGGGAATTGTTGCCTACTCGTACCCTGTTCCTTACTTTTGATAGGGTAGATCTTCCTCAAAAGATTAAGGCGGGTTACGAGAGTATTGAGGTTAGGCCCTATATACCAAACCCCCTGCGGTGCTACAAGTGTCAACGTTATGGTCACACTAGCCAACTGTGTAACGGATCTCCAGCATGCGTGAACTGTGGTTTGGCTTTACACGAGGGTGAGTGCTCCTCGCCCATTAAATGTATAAACTGTGCCGGGGAGCATTCATCTAGCTCCAGAGACTGCCCACGTTTTGTGGAAGAAAAGGCAATACAGGAGATCCGGGTTAAGGAGCAGGTTTCCTTCTCGGACGCCCGGAAGCTCCTGCGTACTCGCTTGCCCTCCGTCCCTAGGTCCGGTACTTATAGCTCTGTCTTGGCTAAACCCGTACCTAGGAAAGAAATTGCAACGCAAACCTGCGGTGCAGGGGAGCCTACCATCTCAGACAGAGTTCTTGTCCCCACACAATTACGGAAGTCCACAACTCCATCACCAGCGTCGGCAAATACATCGCCTAAACGGACGAAGGAAACTAAAACCCAAGCCCCGTCCCAAGCCAAACCATCGACTTCTACATCTAAATATGACAAGCCGGTAATATACGATCCGCCGCCTAAAGTATTTAAGACCAGTTACGAGAGGACAGATTTCCTTAAAGATTCGAACCGTACTCCTAGGAAGAAGAAAACCTCTAGGACATCTCGAAGCTCTTCTTCTGAAGAGCTTTCTGGTGATGAGTCGGATCGACGACAGTCATCCTCGTCGATCTCGGTGTCCAATAAATTTGAAGCCCTCGAACCTAAGTTTTCTTTAGGGAAAGGGGCTTCCTCCGCCGAAGAGATGGACCAAGAGGATATCGACAACAGAACGGCAACAAAAAAGCGCCAAGAGAAATCGGCAGAAAAAGGTGTTAGCCCTACACCGAAGAAAAAGGGTAAGCTGATTCGGCCACCGTTAAAGTCATCTTAATGTAGACCAATTTTACAACCTATCTCCCTAGCTCCAATGGCTATCCTCCAATGGAACATACGGGGTTTAAGAACTCATCGACCAGAACTGGAAATTTTGCTCAGTAAGCATAACCCCTTAGTGGTATGCTTACAAGAGACTAAGCTACGACCGCCAGACAAGTTTAACATCCGACGCTACACACCACTGCGGTGTGATATTGACACAGAAGAGGGCATTCCTGCTCACGGGGGCACTATGATGCTCCTCAGGGATGACATATTTGTAGACCCGGTACAGCTGCAATCTGATATACAATCTGTAGCTGTAAGGATTAAGCTGCCAACAATCGAATTTTGCATTTGCAATGTATATCTCCCGCCATCTGATGACCTCTCGTTAATTGACCTTCAAGATCTGGTTTCCCAACTTTCAACACCATTTCTAATAGTTGGAGACTTTAATGCCCATCACCCACTATGGGGTTCAACTCGGGCATGTTCGAGAGGCCACCTCACTGCAAAATTCCTTGAGAGCAATAACTTGGTTCTCCTGAATTCCGGAGAGCCAACGTTCCTTTCAGACGCGTATAACACCTATTCGCACATTGATTTGGCAGTATGTTCATCCCAGTTAGCAGTTTCATTGCAGTGGAATGTCATCTCTGATTTACATTCCAGCGACCACTTCCCATGTCTTCTTAGTCTCTTAGCACACGATGTGTCTACCTCACGTATCCCTAGATGGCGCTTTGATCGTGCCAACTGGAACCTTTACACCCAGTTGGCTGTCTTTGATTACAACGAGCACGATTCTGTGAATGATCTAGTCGATCACCTCACAGAGAAAATTCTTTCCGCTGCAGAACAGTGCATTCCACGTTCGGCTACCCAACCCGGTCGACTTCCTGTACCATGGTGGAACAACGACTGCCGGAATGCTATTCGTGCCCGTAGACGTGCTCTGCGGGTATTTCAACGACATCCTACCCAAAGTAATCTAATTGAGTACAAGAAAGCGCGTGCACAGTCTAGGCAAATAATTAAGGATAGCAAAAAGATCTCATGGAACAAGTTTGTCTCATCTTTTAACAGATGGACACCTTCCTCTGTTGTATGGGATAGGTTAAGGCGCGTGGCCGGAAAATCAACCCACTTGCCAATCGCTGGTCTAAAAACACCTGCAGGAGTTGTTGTTGATCCGTTCGTCGTGGCTAACACCTTCGGCTGTGCTTTCGCTCAGGTGTCTAGCTCAAGTAATTGTGCTCCTGAGTTTATCTCAATTAAGACTCAGGTAGAATCTCAAGGTTTCTTGTTTAGTTCCAGAAACCTTGAAGATTATAACCGCCTTTTCACCTTGGCGGAGTTAGAACACGCTCTATCATCATCGCGACTGGCAGCACCAGGACCGGACGGAATCCACGTTCAAATGTTGCAACATCTCTCACCTGAAGGTAAGGCATTCCTGCTCGAGGTCTATAACCGTGTTTGGGTTGATGCCACGTTTCCGGACAAGTGGCGAGAAGCGACCATCATACCTATCTTGAAAGCTGGCAAGGACCGTCACCTCCCTTCTAGCTACCGTCCTATTTCCCTCACCAGTTGCGTCTGCAAGGTGATGGAACGCATGATAAATGGGCGGTTGGTATGGTGGCTGGAAACGCACAACCTACTGAATAACATCCAGTGCGGTTTTCGACGACGCCGTTCAACAGTGGATCATCTTGTGTCCATGTCGACACAGATTATGAACGGCTTTCTTAAAAACTGTCAAACAGTCGGAATATTTTTTGACCTCGAAAAGGCTTATGATACGTGTTGGCGTGCAGGGTTGCTACGTACTCTGCACACCTGGAATATACGTGGACGCCTACCACTCTTCCTTCAGGAATTCTTGAAAGACCGCGTATTCCGAGTAAGGGTTGGCTCGGTTCTTTCGAACCTTTTCGTTCAAGAGAACGGTGTACCACAGGGATCGGTGCTAAGTGTTACATTGTTTGCTATTGCGATTAATTCTATCTCGAAATGTGTACCTCCGGGGGTCTCGTCAAGCCTATTCGTAGATGACTTTGCCGTCTACTGTACATCTCAGCGCACTTCGTTTATAGAGCGCCGTCTTCAAACCACCTTGGACAACCTTAAGGTTTGGAGTTTAAAGAACGGCTTCCGATTCTCTGCTGAGAAAACCATCTGTGTGAACTTCTGGCGTCAGCAGAGTCGACTACCTCCAAGGCTCCGGCTAGGCGCTGATCTACTACCTTTTGCAGATGAGACGAGGTTCCTTGGTTTGATCTTTGATAGAAAACTTAGTTGGTCGTCGCATATAGCACAACTGAAAGCACGATGTGACCGATCTTTAAATATCTTGCGGGTACTAAGTGGAAAATCGTGGGGAGCGGACCGTACAGTGTTATTGCGACTGTATCGCACACTCATCCGTTCCAAATTAGATTATGGTAGTATCGTTTATGGCTCAGCACGACCATCTGTGCTGAACAGATTAGACACAGTCCATAATTGTGGCATACGTATAGCAGTTGGGGCATTTCCAACGAGCCGAGTTATAAGCCTGTATGCTGAGTCTGCAGAACCTCCTCTGCAGTACAGGCGCGACATGCTATTAGCAAATTATGGCTGTGGACTTAATTGCATGCCCACACATCCAACGTTTACGCCGTTCTTTAACACCTCCATGGACGTGCGTTATAGGAACACTTCTATTAAACCAAAGCCACCTGGTTTTCGTTTCCGGGAGCTCCTTAGACATCTTAATATTGAAATGCCAAAGATGTATCCCAGGGGGGAGAGGACATACCCTCCTTGGTTGTGCAGAGCGTCCCACGTTGATCTGGGCATGACCACACATGATAAATCTACCATGTCTATGTCTAGTATCCGCATATGCTTTTTGGAATTTTTATCGCGATATCAGGACCATATAAAAATTTACACCGATGGGTCCAAGAATTCAGATGGCGTTGGTTGTGCTTACGTGTGTGGAACCGAACCCTATACATTCGGATTCCACACTAGCACTTCCATTTTTACCGCAGAGCTCTATGCAATATACCGAGCCATTTTACACGTACGTCGACGAAAGTTGGGGAACTGCTTAATCCTGAGTGATTCCCTCAGTGCACTTCAAAGCCTACGGCAGCTGTACAACTACCACCCTATTGTGCAGCGGATACAGGATGCCCTCCACGTTTTACACGCTTCTGGCGTTAGCGTGGTGTGTGCATGGATTCCTGGTCACGTAGGCTTGCGGGGGAATGAAATGGCGGATTCGGCAGCCAAGACGGCTACCATGAAGCCCAGGGTTCGTCTACCATGTGTGACATCGGAAGATTTTAGGGCCGTATTGCGGAGAGCTGTGCAAACCTGCTGGCAGGAAGAGTGGTCCGCTCTCCGCAATAATAAACTTAGATCAGTCAAGGAACTTCCGATTCCCTGGGTTACCTCCTGTCGGTCATCTCGCCGCGAGGAGGTGATTTTGGCTCGGTTGCGCATTGGGCATTGTTATTTTAGCCACAGCTTTTTATTGAATAGAACCCCGGTTCCCGTTTGCCCACTGTGCAGTGGTGACCTGACTGTCCGTCACTTGTTTTTAGATTGTTATAGCTTGGCACGTCTCCGCAGGTCTCTCCAGCTGCCGGCCAGCTTGGCGGATATCCTCGCGGATGACGAAACGGCAGTGGGCAAAGTTTTACAATTTATTTCAGCTGTGGATTTTAGAATTTAACCACAAGTATCCTTTTTGTTGTTTTCTTTTTTAGTATATATGTGTGTAGTTTTAAGAGGTTTATAGATAATATATATTTTTAGAAATTTTTATATCTGGCTTTTGCCATGACTTGTTTTTTAAAGGGCGCTGATGACCGCCGTAGTTGAGCGCCCTTATACACATAATCATCATCATCTGCAAATTTGACAGCAGACAGTTTCTATAGCTCGTGAGCAAGAAATCAGGTATCTGTTAATAACAACAGATGGCAGGGTCAACTCAAACTCGACATTGGAGAGGGTTAGACCACGGTTGCACTCAGCCTTTCAAATGTTCTGCTTCCTTTTCTGCCTTAAGTAGGTACCCTCGTCGCTTAGAGCTCTTTTAGAGTATTTCTGGTATTATATCTGGTATTATCCCGTGTCACTCAGTGCACTTATTCTAGTAGCATTCCCGTCTTTGAATGTGATAACTGCGTCATTTGCATCAACATATAGAGTTTTTAGATAAAGAAAAGCATTTTCATGTTCCCGAGACCAAACTACACCATTAAAAGATTCATTCACATTTTGAGTTTTCCCTGTCAAACATTTTTCCAGCAATTCTGGAATAGCCCGATCTATATAAATAGGTTTCAATGTCAAAATTACTGGCAGTTTACCACCAGCTTCTGCTTCTCTATTTAATTGCAAAAGTCATATCGGCGGCCGTTCTCCTTTGGAAAATATCGAAGGTATCTCGTATTACGTAGGGTTTTAATCATTACATCACGCACACATTCACACTCTCATTCATACTTACATACTCTGGGGAAAATGAGGAGTTATCTTGGTTGGAGAAAAATCCCCACCCCCACCGGCGGGAGTCGAACCCGGGATCCCTAGTACTACAGGCAGGTGCTCTACCGACTGAGCTATAGGGCCAGTAAAAGTTAATTTTGTTTTTCCAAATGTCTAAGTTTTCTCAACTTTGTACTCATTCCAGAAATATTCCAGTTTGATTGGCAGTAGATAAGCTTTAGCTGCAGTCATTGATTTGATGATGCTGGAATCATCATCCCCATCAAAATAAAATAGATTTCTTCTCTAACACTAATACAGGGTGAACATAAAGTGTCGATCCATTTTCGAGAAAGCGTAATATCAAGTTCAAACAAACACAGGTATTGTAAACCATGTGACATGGTAACACATAATCCATGAACGCTTTTTTCTTAGTCTCATTCGATATGGCCAATTTGCACTTAATACAGGTTTTCCAGCGACGCACTGCTGCCTCAAACACTTTCAGCATTGCAGGTGTGATGTTGCAAACTGCCTGCCTGATACACACCTTATGAATGACAATGGAGGTGATTTTAACTTTGTAGACTTCACGTATTTCCATGTAAAAAAGTCAAGAGGTGTCAGATCTGGACAACGTTGCGCCCATATGCGGTGTGAACCCCTGCTAAACCATTAACGTGGGAATGTGGTATCCAGGTACTCCCGAACTATCAGGGCGAAATGAGGAGGAGCTCCATCCTATTGGAAAACCACAGTTTCCAAAATACCATCCTGTTGTAATTGTGGTTGGAGGAACATTTGTGGCACATCAAGGTACGAAATGCGAGTCACTGTTCGTTCTCCAAAGAAGAATGGCCCATACAGCTTCGATTTTGTCAGCCCCAACCACACATTAACTTTTGGGTTGTTTCGTTCCTACTCGATGATCGCATTTGATTGTTCATCCGCCCACAGTCTCCAGTTGTTTCTGCTGACCATGCCACATGTGTGGAAGGTGGCCTTATGGCTAAACAACACATTTTGCAACAAATTGGCTTCTTCAATTGCCCTCAACAGGTCGTAACACATTGCTTCGCGATAAGCGTAGTATTCCCATTCCAGTGCATGTCGAATTTTGAGGGGCTACGATCGTTTTTTAAATTGAAATGCAGAATCTTCCACACTGTTGATTGTGGTACATCCAACTCTCGATTTAACCTCCTGGTTGATGCTTTTGGACTTCTGGTCACAGCATCGCTTATCTGCTGCATTGGTCACCCGGGGTCTACCCAAACGTTTCACGTCTTGCACACTGCCTGTTCTTTGAAATTTTTGCATCGGTTGTCTGATATTAGCCCTTGTAGGACCGGGTTTATGGAATTTTCGTTCAAAATTCTTTTGGACCTCCTGATGTGTAAATCTCCTCAAACGTGCAGAAAAAATGGTGACTCGCTTTTCAGTTGACAGCATCTTTCAGATCTCCTGTAAAAGAAATTCAAAATCAACCGTTTTCTCAAAAATGGATCGAGACTATATGTTCACCTTGTATTTACAAAGATATCGATGTTTTATCAAGTGAGTGAACCTTTAAAAAAAATACTACACAGGATTATTTTCAACAATATTTTCAAACTATTTTTACAACTATCCTATGTTTGTGAAAGTTTCACCAAAATGTGCGGGAGATTCGAAATATTCATATGCAATTAAAACATGAAGATCGCATAAAATCACGATAATTCGATTTCGACTCCCCTTAATCAAATTCGTTAGTTTTCAGAAAGTCAAATATCTCGAGAAATGTTCTGTATAAAGGACAGTGTCGGATAACTCTTTTGAAAATCTTCGCATCACATCCTTACAAGATTAAACGCTAATCCATGGTGCAACAGCTCCTACTGGGACAAGTCCTGCCAACGTGAGTGCCGGCCTCAGGACTACACACGCAAGTTAGATGTGGGCGATCATCCAACCGATATGGAGAGGAGATGAGGTTAGCATCTCGGTATCCCAGCCGGAAAGTTCGCTTTCTAGACCAAGGTTTTCTACCTATCGTAGCTCCTCAATTTCCTCACGATGCTGAGTGGTAACCCTGGGACTTAAAATCCGCACCCTCCAGCAGTTGGATTGATGCCGGGTGCCTTCCGTGGCAGGGAACCAAAGCAGGACGCCTTAGCCCACTACGTCAAGGAGCAGGATATCCTTGCAATATGCTTAAGTTAAGTTTATACCAAGTTATATATACCGATATGTATTAATTATATGTTTAGCACTTAACCGACTTTCGTTTTTAAGTTATGCTGTTTAAAGGCGCGTTGCGCACGCTCACACAAGACAACTCGAATCTCGAATCTTTACTTCTCTTTTCGATCGGAGCATTTCGAAACATGTATTTCCGGAAAATTTCGGTATGAAATATTTGGGTGAAATGCATTATTACACCACGCTACTAATATAAATATGTACTATATCCTACGTACTTACGTGTTAGAGAAAGTAGAATGTATCTGAATATCCTTAGCATAAAAAGGACTATGAACCAAAAAACAAGTCTAACAAATTTATCTTGTTTCTGGGAATCTATCTGCACTAATATTTTAAAGAGAGGAAACTTATGTATGCGTGTATAACACAAGTTTATAAGTTATATGGGTAAGCACTCGTTCAACTTTAATCGAATTTCCTTGAAACTGAATGTCAGAGGATTTGTTGACACTTCATGCAATTTTAATGACTCTTGATCTAACGGCGTAAACAGGGACCCATAAAAAGCTTTATATTTTATTTATTGAAAAATACTTGCATTCTTGTTGATATAATATTTCCCTCAGACATCCCTAAATTTTGTTTGTGGAAATATTTTTGGTTTGATTTTGACAACGCTTGGATCTGAGAATCTGGTAAATGTGATATGCCACTCTACAACTCCTAAAAACATCCACGATCCTCATTTTCAATCCTATTTTAACCCCAACATACAAATCAACAATTTGGTCTAGGTAGATAAAAGCTGTAATCATGAAAACTACACCATGTAACAAACTTTTGTTTAAGTTAATTTTGTTGTTGTTTCTGATAAAGTATGAGAGCAAAACGTGAACACAGTTTTGCATATGAGAAATTGTTTTTAGGAAAGCGGCATTAATTTTCTTAATTTCAGGAAAATGAATGCCTCGTTTACATATGTTCATGAAACAAAACAAAAGAAATTCTCAAATGCAACTTTAAGAACAATGTAAATACAGCAAATATATATGACAAAAGTGTTAAGTACATGAAAGTATATACACGTCACATCCAGTTTGCTTAAAAATGTTGTCTTCCTGCATTTCCTCTTGTCTATTAAATCACTCTCTCTGATCAGACCCCAGATATAATCACCAAGAATTCGCTTATTATACTATCGTTAGTGCCTTCTTTTGAACAATTTTAAGTCCTAGTGGAACCTTTTGACCTGGTGCTCCTCTGAATAAGCACCCATATGGGACTTGAAAACGTCCAGGTGCAAGTGGAGTACATACAGCTATATAGAGACATTCTGAATCCCACTGATTTGTTGTTCTTCAAAAGATAATCTACCACATCCCTGTGACTGTCCATTCTGTGATTGTCTAGGGAACCGTTCACAACATCCCCTAAGCTCTTCCAGGCCTTTCTTTGGTAGGAGCTTGCTGAACAATGTGTCATCACGAAGCAATTTTTTTCACTTGGGGCCCACAAAAGTCCCATCCTTTATCTTAACTTCTGATAGTTTGGGGAGCAGATTATGGAGGTACATCATTGCATCTCATGTTAGATCTAATGCCTCACGAAATGCTTAACGAGTCCAAATTTAATATGGAAAGGAGGCATTAATATCCTTCCCTATTCAACAAGCGGTTCCCACTTCATATTGTTCTGGCCAACAGTCTGGAAATGTCTTGCTCACTAGGTTTCATTGCTTTAGTCTTGATGACAGGATTTCAGCATTGGATTTTGTAAGTTTTGTATCCTTGATCAATTCATTTAACTCATTTTGTATGGGGTGGTGTGGTGTAGCTTCTTCATTCTCTCAGAAGTCTTCTTCTTGGTCGATTGCGGTATTTGATTCACTAGCGTCTTCACACTCTTTCAGTGCTGGAAGAGGAGGAATAGGAAACTCTTCACCTTGCTGAATGAGCCTAAGAGATGATGGCAAGCCTGGATAAGCAAAACATTGGTGTTCTTACATCTCTTATGAAACAAGTCAGTAACACAGAAATAGCAGAGAGGTGATCTGTCGGTTTTCACCAAATTCTAGATACATCAAATTTCATTTTTCTATTTTCTCCTCTATACCAGGCCTCAAGCGTGGATCTGCAACTCCCACATACAACATATGGTGCCCAGTTCTTGCTTGGTCTCCTACAGGTATCCAACATATGATCTGTATGCTAAGCAAAAGCCATTAGCTACGTTTATTCTCTGTTTTAGTGTTTTAGATCCCAGGAAAACGTCCATAAATAACAAAAAAGTCTGAATGTTGCTCACAAGAACAGAAGGATGCGACTGTTCATCAGTAATGTCAATCTGAAAAGTAAAACATAGCGTGGAACCACATTCATTTCATACACAGTTTTCTTAGCTAATATAAACTTATTAATTTCACATTATTGGACATAATAAAAAGGAGGAATACTCAGTGTAGTTGTGACCTGATCAATCCAATACAGGCATAAAATTCGCTTAAACAAGGAAAAAGTACTTTTGTTACATGGTGTGTCTAATAACTATAAACCCTTTATATGGAAACTTGGTGTTTAACTTGCTTAGTCAAACCGTTATATCATAGCACACTGAAAAAGTGCAGTTTACCTAACAACTTCCAAAAATTACCAACCCTTATTTTCATTCATATTACACTGAACATTTTAAACATTGTTCTCGCCCTTTGTTTTCAAATCCTTACCTACATTGATTAATTAAAACATAAAGTACCTATAGCATGCTTTACAACTTTAGGTAGGTAACCCCTACGCATATTCAACTCATGTACAGCCGTAGGCACAAAAAATGAATTATCCCTAGATTGTATCGATAGCACAGCTTCGTGCATCTTCGTAAAAGCTGCGTTCACTACGCACACGAAACAATAATTGTGCGATGTTCTGTGAAAGCGCAAACATATGCTTACTGAAAACAGAATAACGTAACTGTGGACCAGAGATTTCGAAGGCATTGCTTCCAATCATAATTTTCTAACTTCACATTTCGTGCTCCTTGTCATTTTCCCCTCAATTTTACGGCTGGATATTAATTCATAATATTATATTAGTACAGCATTAATATAACTCAAGAGCTTATCTATGCACACAAAAACATAATTATACTAACATTCCTGTTACATAAATAAAATGTGTGCAAATGAATCTTAAAAGTAAAACACAAAATTAAACATAATATCTGGTGTATGAAGCCTCAGCACTGCCTTCAATCTTCGGAGCATAGACAAATTAAATGCCTGCAGCAATTTTGACCAAGCTACAAGATCCCAGGCTTTTTGAATTTGTGCCCACAAGTCATCTTTCTTCTTCGCCCATCTACAGGAAAATTGGAACGCAGCTACCTTTTCACCTCAACCCACACATTCTCAATAGGGTTACAATCTGGTGAACAGGGAGGCTAGTCTAAAACTCTTGTATTCTGCTTCTTTTATAATCACAACCTTTCGAGTTGTATGGACGGATGATTATCCATTAGGACTTTTCATCATCATAGAGGGAATCAAAATCTCGTACTATCGAGTGTTATCGCATTCAGTGTATCGTCAAGCTGATACAGGACACCTCGAACTCTCTTGATATACAGCCTCAACATAGAGATCGTGACCATGATGCAATTGTAAACCCACGTATTTTCTTTTCCTTATTCTTTTTGGTAGTGTTTAACACTCACTTTTACTACACACGGCACCACAGGCGGTGACACGGCGGAGATACATGAAATGAAATTGGAGCACCGGTGGAAAGAGATGGCGGGGGAAACCGTAGCACCCGATGGAAACCCTCCCCTACGCCGCTTTGTTCACAACAAATCTCACATGCCGTCACTTGGGATCGAATCTGGCCCGCTTTGGTGAGAGTCGATTGGTCTAACCACTCGGCCATTACGCGGCCTCCACGTATTTTGTATCATATCAGGACCCCTTTGGAGACAGAAAAAGTTTTCCTCACGAGTAACTGTCACCTCGTCTAAGAATATAGCTTTGGATAGTTGAAGGGAGAGAAGTTTGGCAAGATGAAGCGGGATGGATGGGCAGAGGGTTGAAGGGAGGGAGAAAGGGAAGCATGGATTTTTTAAACAAACTTACTCCAATGTTTAGTCATATCGGACAATGAAATGATGTTCAAATAAACCTAGGCTCCATAGAACTTAGAGTTACCCGAAATTCATCTTTCAGGATAAGGGAAACCCCCAGAAAAATAACTTATCCAGATAACTCTTCCTGACTCAGGATCGCTTAACCTTGGTGTCAAGTTCTCTTGACCTAACATTGGAGGATGTTAATTAGAAAGCACCTCTTGGACCTCTTGAACGACAGGCAGACACGCTGCAAGCTACACTACGAAGGCGGGCAGAATAGAGGGATGGATTTTAGACAAAAAGGAAAGCATTTTTACACATGTGAATTAAACAAGGTGACACACAAGCTTTAACGATGACACTCTCTCCAACGGCTCCAAAAGCGCCACAAATACAACACACACCGTTTAGCAAGAAAATAGTCACCAACAGCAGTGTGCCTTTCCTAAAGATAAATGACAGTGAAAACTATACCTACTTTTATAATTGCTGTTTCATCTACAACAAACTTCACCGTTCGTAGAGGACCTGCAGTTTACCTTAGTGGCATATTAAAAAGTTGTCTGTGTTTTCCCTTACTATTCGTGTTCTGGTAAATTACGACTGCAATCTTTCTGCTGCCAAATACGGCAACTAAAGTCTATGCATCCGTTATATTGTAACCCACTGTGCCTATATTATGCACAGTTTTTCCACATTTCCCACTGCATTTGCTGCCTTTGTTATAGCATTATTTAATAGCATAATTTGTTATAGACCTTTAACTTTCTCTTCTTTACATAACTATAATAAACTTAATATTAATTTTCTACTTTATGAGCATCGAGCGGGGATGCTTGCATTTTGCCGTGATTGGAACCTGTACAGTCTAAGAGACTCAACAGCTGCAATTCAATATTGCCGAACAGTACAAGGAATGGTGAGGTAATTCCGGTCATCTGTTTGTTTTTATGCACACTTCCACTATTGGCCATCTGCATTCATTCTTCAGACAGTTTGATGATTACAATCAACACCAGATATTCAGCGGTTTATTTACATCCGTGTAACAGCGATACACCGAGGCATTTTTGTGAAACAATATCGCGCAATTACGATTGGAGACGAAACATGGTGTTTCCCATATCAGCCATAAAGTCAACGGAAATGCAACAATCATATCAGGCAGGACTTCACTTTGGTGATTCCCCGTTTTCCGTCACAAATGAACTTCTCGACTCGACAATCTTTTCAGAGCTCAATTGCGTCTGGATAGTTGACAATACCAGCCTCGGTAGCATGGTGGTAGTATGTCTGCCTCACGTTCAAGAGATCCCGAGTTCGAATCTCGGTTAGGGTGAGTTACCTAGATAAGTTTTTTCCGGGGTTTCCCTTATCCTAAAAGACAAATGTCGGGTAACTCTAAGCTCCATGGACCCTGGGCCCATTCGAGTATCACTTCACCCATTCCATTCATCGTCCGATATGACAACGTTGGAACACGTAAATTACAACAACTAAAAATAGTTGACAATTGAGGACATTTATTATTTGAAAAATTCTTGAGCTTTGGTTAGAATTGCCGCCCACAAAAACTTTCAATCAGCCTTGTTACGTTAGTATGTGAATGAGTTTGGAGCGCAACATTTAAACTGTATTGAAATGCAAGACAGTAAACGTCTTATAAGTAACCAAAATCCAGAACACTTACTTTGTACGTTTCCATTAATTTTGTTACATTACTTTCTATGAATAGACATAATTGCAAAATTTAATGAATAGTTAATGCTTATATTTTTCTTGTTTGTAAGCTTTCGGTGCCATATATTTTATAATAGATTGAATTCCCAATTAATTCAAAGGTAATTGCAATAAATATAAAGTTTGATTAAAATTCCAAAAAGGGCTCTAACAATTTTGATTAAAATGTCACCTTTTACCTGTTTATTTTATTAAAAAAATGAAATGTATATCTTGAATTTTCTGGGACTACTCTGGGAAGTTTTGTTGATTTTGGATAACTCCTTTATAACTGCTAAATCGTAAGAGAAAAAGTGTAGATATTTTTAAAGCATACAATTTATTACACCTTTTGTGGAGATAATAATTTAGAGATGTTCTTGTTTTATAATTTGTATTTATAAATACTTATTGTTTTCTCAAACAAAAAGTTCTCTGACCATGCAAAGAGAATGAAATGTCAATCCATCAAATAGCAATTAGTCAACACTGAAGCGATATTCTCGTATTCCCATTGACTCTATAAAATAAATGTAATAAGACGTACGCTTATCTTGATTGACATTAAATATATAGATGTGAGAATAGCCGTCTTAAGAAAAAATTTTGCAAGAGAAAATTATGCAAATGCACACATCAGGTTTTTTTATTTATATTTTAATCAATGTATTAGTCTTCTCTTAAAGTTTTCTGTTTATGATTCTGATGCATCAACGTAACGATAACTATAATACGTAACAGTGAAAACGTGAGAGCGACTAAGTACGAGTAATTTTCACCTAAAATATAGTTTCGATCTCTCCTTATTTTGTATTTGTTTATATCGGAATAAGAAGTCTAGAGCCACAATGCGCAAACCATTGCGGTAGCACAGCTTCAGAGTGCAGTTCACAAGGTTCAGACGTTAATTCATCATTCCACTTCTGTCAAGTGCTTAGCTTGATGATACTCGAACGACTTGACCTACAGCTTTGGTGTATTTAAGTTTAATCCACCGCCTTAATCCCAGATAACAGACTGTTACATCGATACTCCACCTACTTGACCTACTTCCTTTAAAGGAAAACTGACATTTTTAAAGAAGGTCTTGATTTCATTTACTTGCTTCAACTATTACGTCACATTTTGCACTTTATTTCTTTAGTTCACTGTTACAAGCTGACAGCTCCTTTTAGATAAGGACAGTTTTATCCTTTGTACGTTTGAGTAATTGGCATTAAACATGAAATGTCTTCAATATCTGGTAACTGGGCTGTGGGATTCCTTTCATTTTCAATGTTTTTATACCTAATTATCGATACAAATCAGATATCAGTAAAACATCCACTGCATATCAAATAAAAGCACTTTTTCGCTTTCTTACTAAATGAGGACACAATGTTGCTGTTTTCAGATTTCAAGTGATAAATCATTAATATATATTGTCAAGTGTATGGTTGAGGAACCTTGAAAATATATCACATTTTGCAGTCATATTATTATGTGAACATTCGTATACACGTTCTAAATTTCTTAATTCTACTGATATTTGAGAAGACGTGCGTAATATAAATTTTCACATGACCTTGGCTTCCTGTTTGCTCATGCCAGGCACGTGGAGGTAGCCAAACATGCTCTGGGTTGACCAAGGTAATTCAAGTCATGTAGATGCCGAATTGCAGTTACGATACTTTGAGGAACTTGATCTTGCTTGGCCTAGCTTGGGAAACGACTACGTAGCTTCTTTAACGTGGGAACACTGATTCGGCAATAGGTAGCCCTTTTGGAAGTAACAGTATTTAAAGGCTACGTATTTTGGCTGCGGGTCATTCTGGCGGATCATTCTAGTCTAGAGGGCTGACTCTAGTTTGGTTATTCCGGACGTCACGCTGATCATGCCGCACTCAAGTTACTGCTAGTCTACACGTTGCATCCTCTAAGCATACACGTTCACACAGTCTCAAAATAAGCCTTTATTGACAGGGATCCCAGATTCTGAAATAAAAAAAAATAAAATAAAAAAACTGGGGCCGTTTGATATTATGCTATCGTAAAACCGAAATACCTATTACATATACAAATATGGTAAATAATGAATTAATACTGTCACCCAATTATCGAAACGCCAGATGAACGACAGCTGAGAAGGGACCAGAGGCAGCCGAGCCACACCCCCTCATTAATCTCAGTCACTAACTGAGGAGTGTCACTTGTCGCTGGCCGTCTCTTCCCCCTTCGCCTGCCATCTGGAATTTTCGCGGTGATTCACGGAAACCAGAGACTTCTAGAAGACAATGATATTCCTATAAAAAGGGCTGGAATGAGTGGAGTCAGGGAGTTCTTGGCAAGCAGCGTAAGAGTGTAGTACTAGTGTACGGACGAGAAGATTGTGTACGTGCATCGGAGGATTGTACGTAATCGCGGGAGCAAAGTGGAATTGTAACGGACGAACTGGTGAATCGTAATTCTGTGCATTACGTAATCCTGTGTAATTGGCAAGTGTTCAACTGTAAGTCGGTGGAAATAAAGAACATTCTTGAGTGGTGCAATTGGACTTTTCATTTCACGAACCCACAAAGTCACAATACAGATATCATTAACACAGTACCATAGGCTGAACTCTTCACCTTATATGCCTACTTGCATGTCTTCCCTCCTATTATATGTGGGGTTCTGGGTAACTGACGAAGACTGGACCAGCTGACTATCGGTACCTTGATATTTTCCATTTTAATGGATCTGATGCAAAAGTTTTCTGTTCTTCAGTACCATTTCATAGAACTCGAAACAAGTCACATCCTTAAAATATGTTTTCACCACAAGAACAGACTTGATTGTGTTCAATTGGAGCCTGTTTCTTTCATTTGTCCACAGCGAGTTAATGAGGGAGAACACGCTCTACGGGAGCATTAGATCCAGACAGTTTTCTCCATTTCACTGTAGGTTATGTTTTCCATCTTGAAATGTGAAAATAATTCTCTCCATCTGTGCACAATTTTACTCTTTGTACTGTTCCAATCAGCTAGCTTCTGTTCTGTAACATACAGTTTGATATGCACATGTTCATCAAACAGTTCTTCATTGATAACTAAGCTCCCCAATATCAATTTCTCTCACATATACCTCTATTTTTCCCCAAATAATAGGTAAATCCAGGGAAACCCATTGCATTGCGGGAAAATGTTTGAGTGACTGATGGGTCCATTCCTTTATGTACTGAATTGCAGTTGTATAGAATTCTGAGACATAGCTTCTGAATGTATCTTCTACAATCAAACCCTCACTACGAAGATTATGAAGTTCCTGTTTCACACCATTGTTCAGGAACATTTCCCTCTGGCGCATATCAAGTTTTATAAGTAGAAGGTCAATTTATTTTATCACTTCAAAACCTGTTGCCTCTTCGCGCTCAATTCTTTGAATGCACTAAGAAAACATTGGCATCTGTGACTGCAAAAACAACAACAGGAAATAAGCCCTATTATTGAAAAAGTCATAATATTCTTGGACACCTTTCTTGTGATAAAAAGTATGACTTCAGTGCATCATATATTTCAATGAAACGATTCAGTGCAGGTTCATCTTGTCTTACTGTGTCCTAGTACAGTTCTGTCACAAACTGACAGAAGGATTTCAGACTTTCCACTCTCACAGTAAACTGATTGAAATGCTGGTAAACTTTCCCTTGAATCATTTGAATATCCACTGGAAATACATCTACAGCTATTTGAACACCATTATTGATTATGTGGGCTGTACAGCCAAAACCTAATATGCTTCGGTCTAGTATCTCATGCAGTTTATTGTAAACATTGTTCTTTCTTTTTCTTGCTAATCCTCCAAAGTTCGTACTTGTATTGTCCGCTGAAAATCTTATCACCTTATGAGCAATCCTATATTTCTCAATTGTCTCACAAACGTGACGTAAAAGAATATCAGATATTTCTCCAGGTATGTTAGTAAACTCCAGTATCTGCACATCAGTACCATTTTTGGAGTAAGGTATCGTACAATAATGGGCACAAATTTGACATGGATATGCTTAGAAAAATCAACCGAAAACTACAATAATTTGCAATTTTCAAACCATTAAAAATTTTCTGTATTGTAAAAGGAGCCAAAATATTTGCAATAATGGCTTTGCATTTTGTTTGCGCACACGTGAATCTTTTATCCACAACTTTCTTCATTAATGCCGATGTGCAGTCCAAAAACGATTGAAAACTATGATTATGTTTAACAATGAAAAAATATCATTGTTGCTTCCTGTATTGCAAGTTCTGACCCCTGGCCACAAAATTCTTTAGTTTTAAAAAAAGAGGTTAGTTGATGGCTTGAATTTCTTGTTCCTACAGCGGCTTTGTGTTTATTGGAATGAACATGATCCATGATATCAGATTTCCCTCCATGGTTAACTCTAAACACACTGTAGCAGAAACTACACTCCACTTTAGGTCCAGATCCAGTACTATTAATACTATTCTCCTTCAAAACTGGAAATTGTTCTTTAAGAGAATCCCTAAATATTACTTTTGCTTAGGTATCTTAATTTATTCCACAGTTAGAGTAGAGGTAAATTAAACCGAATAATAACTTTAGTATCCACGTGTTTACTGCGGAAGCACGCACATCTGCCTCACGTTCAAGAGGTCCCAAGTTCGAATCTCGGTTAGGGTGAGCTAACTAGATAAGGTCTTTTCCGGGGTTCACCTTATCCTGAAAGACTCCAAGCTCCATTGACCTCGGATTTATTTGAGCATCATTTCACCTATTCCATTCATCGTCCGATATGACTTAACGTAAATTACACACACATAGAATGAGATATAAGCCAGTCCGCGTCGTCTGTAGCAACTGGAACACAACTTCCGCTGGTAATAAACATACGCTTCGGTACCAACATAACAATCAAATACGAAATATTTCCCGTTTGATATTTACCTGATTATGGAAAAAAAACATATTTCTCCATGCCGAGTAATGCAAGTGCAATTAAATTGGAGATATTTCGCGTATTTAAGATGCAAAAATATTCAGTACAGATAAACATCTGAAAAACTGGGACATTTAGTGTCCCGGGTAGAACTTTTCGGGACACCGGGACAATTGAACAAATAATGCTAAAATCCGGGACTGTCCCGGTAAAACCAAGACTCTGCGATCCTTATGTATGGGTTTTTAATATAATAATATAATAATACATAATATATTATAATAACATATAATAATGTAACTGTTAACTTAATTTCGCCTCTTGCTCTGCTCAAGACTTAGGAAGTGCATTGCACTTAAACTTCATAATTAGGTTATAGTAAATTGGCATATTATAGAACTCTGTGTTATCTGTATTTATTTGTATTTATCTCTAATCTAGATCCCACTTTGCTCTACCACTTAGCTCCTTAGCTCTATCATTTCTGATCCCCTATCCTTCCCGCTACGCTCCTAGTTACGGAGTAGATTGTAAACCCTTTTGGTGGACGCACCTTTAAGTAAACACAATTCTATTTTGTAACAGTATGAATTTGCTGAAATAAGCAAAATACTATTATATATAGAAGAAGTATATTAAAATACCATTAAAGTAATCTAAAGCACTATCAGTCAAATTCTACCTTTGTAGCCAGTTTACATTATAAAGCTCGGTTTAGATGGCGCGACGCTTACAGCCCATTGAGAAAACAAATGACTGAAGCTGCGATAATCTTATAGCAAATGAATAAGCTTGAAAATTCAGTATGTCATTAGTTCATTACTTTTCATTCGCTCAACGTGAATGGCGTCTTGCTTAAAATGATCTACACGGTTAAAATTGACAAATACAAAAAACAAACTGAATGAATGGTAGGAACACATCTGTAACAATATAATGAAATGTGCTGTTTTACTATTTTTCATTAATTAGAATATATAACCATAAAAATTAGTGCTTTAGGTGGATCAAAATTATTAATCGATTAACCGTGCTACTTTAATTGATCAATCGAAATATTACTGTTCAAAAATTATATGTAAGCATTATATAAAGTAATTTAATACTCTGTATATTTAATTTGTGAAACTTTTAAATATTTAGATTCAAAATTTGTGTTTGCATAAGTGCACGCTTTATTTATGTAGTGAATTAGATCTACAATACTTTTGTACGTAATTACTTAGTAACGCATTACATCAATACCTACTAAAATTTGCGAGACTGACATGTAAATAATAGTTCACATGAAGAATCGCCTAGTCACTGTTGTTTTATTCATGATTTTAAACATGTAAGTGCATTCACATGCTTTGAATTAAGTGCTGCTCTGGTAACAATATTTCCTGCACCGCTAAACACACGTTCACAGAGAACTGATGTAGCTGGCACACTAATTTCTCCGCTATGGGTGAAAGAATTGGCAACTGAATAGAATGTGTCTTCCACTGAAGAGGATTTGCGAAGTCGTCATCCAGTTCACCCAAAGACTTGTAGAGGTCAATTTCTGTAGCAAGTGGTGTTAATGGGGGGGGGGGGGGGGGGGTCCTTAACACATCATTGTCATTAAAAATCAGTTTTCTCTTCTTCAAATTTACTTCTGCCGTAGTTTTCGCGCTTACCACAGATTTTTCTTAAAGTTTTTACCATACTGATTCTCTTGTGCCTCTTCGAAAACATTTCAAGAACTTGAATCTCGGATCGAGAGCTGTAACTTCTTCGCACATTTCTAATTTAGGTCAGTTATTAATTGTTTCTGTTAAATCTTCGACAAGAGTAGTTTTGAACCTGATCACATACAGAGGGTCTGAATCAGCGACTTTGAGACTTAATCTTAGATAAGTTATGGCAGGTAGCACAGCACCTGCTGTGACGTATTTACTGCTCCCAAGAAAATCACAAATATCCAGGAGAGGTTTGAAACATTCTTTGTGTCATTTCCCATTCAATTTCAGTTTAATGAAATAATATTTGAAGGTTGGGTATCTAATATATTAATAACTGTTCTCTTAGCTTTGAGGAGACTTTCAAACATAATAAAAGTACTGTTCCATCGGGTTACTATGTGTTGTTTCAATTTTATTTGTGGGACAATAAGATCATTCAACTTTTTAGACAGTTCATTTTCTAGGTAAGGACTATATTTAAAGTGGCGCACTACTTTTCTAAATTTACTAAGGAGGATATCTATGTAATCATTTTTAATCTCTTTATTGACACTTAATTGTAAAGTATGCGCAGAGTACTTTACATAGTCATATTTTGTTTTCTCAATACCAAGTACAATATTCCTAGCATCGTATGTACAAATCGCAATGACTTTATTTTGCAACTTCCAATCATTTACAACCTGTTCGAACCCATTAGTACAAGTGATTGCGCTGTGCTTTTCAGTTACGTTTTTCACTTGCAACGTTGCACTGCAGAACTCCCAGTTAGAATCAATCCAGTGGGCAGTAAATCCTAAGTGACTTTGAAATTCCCTGTTAAGCTAACATATTCCGCATACTTTAATGTGTCCAATATCTTAGAGCTTTCAATATCGTATAACTTGTCAATTCGACTACTTACAAAATCTTTTGATGGAAGATTATACGAACTGTTTCCAACGGCTTCTCTTAAAACGTCTTTTAGCCCTTCATCCGAAACAATATTTACCTTAAAAGGTCAATATACAATACAATATTGATAGGTTGGCTATCTTTTACTATCCATTTTACGATTTTGTATGTTAATTCAGCTTCATTGATGGAAAAAATCGGTATGGCTATGAAATTATTTAGATTGGACAGCGATGCGTGATGAACAGTGGGAGATGATTCGTTAGCACTTTGAAATGGATGGGTGTGTTTCAAACTACTTAATGATTTCCTACAAGTTTTACAACATACTCTTTTTTCTGTCAGATACTTTACGAGATTCATTTAGCTTAAAGCTAAAATGTATACCCAGTTTCCCTCGCAAATTACCGTATGCCATATTTTTAATTCCATTCAGCACAAAACGTTTTTCCTTATTTTAATTTTTTAACACAAAACTTTCACTCGCTGTCACGAACTCAGAAACCTTACTGGCTTACTGTAGTTTACAGCAAAGTTACACCACCACCAGCTGTGAGAAGAGGGGTCAGCTATTGTTTCCATAGCTGCGTAAGCGAAGTATTCGGTTCACGGTTGTACAGCTCAGTTTACGCTAGCAAGCGATAAATAATCAGTTGTATACGATATGATGTCACACACAAGCTGTAAGGAAAGAAACCTCTGTCGGCATCTGTATGTAGTTGTGTACCTCTTAGAATATTTCACTACAGAAGTATTATTTAGACTCTCTCGGGGTTCATAGTGATTTCTTTTAGCTATCAGGACTTATATATCTCAAAGCTCAAAGAACACTACGTGTATAGTGAAAGCTTGATGCGTTGGAAAGGCTGTTTAGGTTGGAAGCAACACATCAAAACAAAGAGGGCCAAATTTGGCTAAAAGAGTTTTGATTAATATTTATTGTAATCGATTAATTTTAATCGACTCGATTATTCGATTAATTTTTAAAATATCCAATATGAAATATAAAATTAATTGACCAATCATTTCGGTTAATCGATTAAATCACGCAGCACTATATTATATTAATACAGCATTAATATAACTCAAGAGCTTATCTATGCACACAAAAACATAATTATACTAACACTCCTGTTACATAACTAAAATATGTACAAATTAACCTTAAAAATAAAGGCATATTGATTGTTAATAAAGAAATCTTTGTAAGAAAGGGTTTCTCATTTTCCAACCTTAAAAGGTCAATATAACCCTAGGTTTAGGGAAGTGTATATTTGAAACATTTAAGGAACCATTTCCTGTTTTAGGCGATTTGTAAAAAATTAAAGTAAGACTTCCTACAAAGTTGCATTATTATCTACAGCCCAAAAGCTCTCTTTACATACCTCTCTCTCTTGTATGTATACATACACACAAGCACGCACGCACACACATACATATATTGATGGTTCTCTTTTTGATGGTTCCGGTCCATTTGGGATTGTAGTAACTTCTCCCCCTGCGAAGAAATGAGTAGGTGTCAAGACGTCATCACTGTCTGTTGAGTGATTGGTTTGGAATTCAGGACATACCAATCAAAATTGTATTCAAGGCTACTACGTTATTTGTGACAACCTAATATTTTTCTGAGGAAGCGCATCGTACAGCCTTCCTCTTCCTCTCCCACCATCCTCCCTATCAAGATGACCGTGACGCGATAAATTTACAGACATTTCCATGGTGTGCACAGTAATGCTGTATCTTGAAGTCTTGTAGGAGGTTGAACAGTTCCGCCAGTTCCTTGTTAGCTGCAATGAATGTTTGAGCATTATCTGAATATACTGTGTAAGGTAATCCGCGACGTCCCGCAAATTGCTGCATGCCCATCACGAATCTCTCAGTCGAGAGGTCAGTGGCCAAATCAAGAGGAATAGCGTGTGTAGTGGAACAGGTGGATAGGACAATATACGACTCCTTGAGCTCACTGCCAAATTTTACAGTGGCCTGGCAAAATTGATCCTTGTAACTGCAAATGATCGTTTAGGCCGTATCCGATCAAGTGGCAGAGGCAGTTCTATCTCTTCAGGCCTACGGTTGTAGATTATTTTACATGGTAGACACGCTCGAAAGCACTTTTTGATCGTCTGCCTAGGTCGTAAAATCCAAAACTCACTCCGAAGCTCAGTCAGCAGAATGCGGACTCCTGGATGATGAAGTCTAATGTGTGTCTGCATAATTAATAATTCTGTGAAGTGATGAGCTCCATCTATGAATATTGGATGTTGCTCGGTGCTTGTGAGGTCTGCAAATTGTAATCCTTCTTCTATACGAATGACACCATCCTGTAGACTGGGATTGAAACGGGTAATCGCAGATGATGTTGGTATGAGGGTCTTCCTGCGCAGTGCGGCTAGTTCATCTGCAAAATATTGTTCTTCAACTATTCCGAGCTACATGCAGTTCCGCAGCGTCAATGCACGGAAAAATCATTTTCTGTGTTTCATTGTTTCTATGAAGCACAAGATCCAAGCAGTAACGTGCAGTAATTTCCAGTAAGAACTGAATCGTCCTACTCTTAGGAGAGGTTCAGACGTAGTAACTACAAGGACATGAGGTTGGATTTTCTTGGCTTCTGGTAGTGTCGTGTCCGCGCTGTTCTCATCGCGAGGACAAGACCTTCGTTTTACTGAAAGTCATTTTGGTCTGCTCCACCACTTGAGTGAGCATAGTTTATGATCTTCAATACCGCTGGGTTCTGGTTCCTTTGGCAATGTCTCCATTGCCTGGTTGTAATGTACTCCAATATTTCGGTCACTGTGTTTAATAAAAAGTTTTTTTTTACATTTGTTTGGATCGTTTCTTATCCATCCCGGAGTAACTGTTCAGTCACTCCCCAATTGCCTTCGTTATGTCCAAATCAGTTGCTGCAAAAAGGTAGCGAAGTAGACGTGAGCCAATCAATCCGGCGAGCAGTTCCAATCGAGAAGTGTGACCTTCTTGATAGATGCAAGTCTAGTCTTACTGCAAACCATTGCACCGAACAGGTTGTGTCGGCGCAGATCGTATTTACACATCGGCGCCATAAGCTTTTTCCAGTGTCGGAGAAGACGTGTATCTCGAAGTCGCTTTGCTAGTTGCATATTCCAATCCATCTTGGAATCTATGATCCGATAAGCTCTGTAGTTTCAATGCCCAGCATTGCCATCTCTATGCAAGGTCTGTCGGTAGTATCTCGTCCCAATCGATTCCCCTTAACCAAATGACTTGGAAGAGTATCTTTGTTCACCCACCGGGGTGAACAATCCTAGTGGATCGTAGAATTTGGCTGTAGCACGAAGAACATTTGGCTTTGTTCCTCCTTTCGTGATAGGGATTCTGTGATAGTCTGCTGATCAGTAAATACATAGTCTCCTAATGTATTCCAATCTACTCCGTGTACTCCTGTCTTTATACTGAATTCTTGACCTTTACTTCTCCATAACTCTTTCATACATTCCAAGCTTGTAGTCCATTTAGCGAGTGGTAGTTTGATGTGCTGCAATAATGCAGGGAGTTCATAGTAGAGGGTTATTATACGGTTGTCATCATCTCCGCTTGCGGTGAAATCATCCATGAGCGTGGATTTATCTAATACTGCTGATGCGACTGGATATATTTCAGAGTACTGTGCTGCAACTTCTCATAGTGTGGCTGGTAATAGAAATAGACTGTTAGCGAGGCCAAACGGTAATCGTGAAAACCGGTAAGATTATCATTTGTGGTCTTGTAGTTTCCCTCCGTGTCTGGTTCCAAACGATACCAAAGGAATCGTGTTATGTTTCTGTCATCTTCATTAAGAACCAATTGCAGAAATGCTTGACTGCCATCTCAAACAATTGCCTTTGGATATGTCTGAAATCGTAATAAAGTGGCAATAATCCCAGGTATTAAATTCGGACCCGTTTCCAAGGCGTCGTTTAATGATGTATAGTCTCTAACGTGAGAAGATGTGTCAAAAACGATTCCGTACTTCGTGCTCTCTTTTTGCTTTTTGCTTCTTCACTGCGTGGTGGAGCTAGTAAAATACGTCTTCACTTGTGGCAACTTCAGGAACCAATTCGACTTGCAGACTTGCAATTACAGATGTAATTCAGCATCTGTTGATGGTACATGACTCTGAATTCTTTAGACGTTTTCAGTCTTTCCTCTAGTGTAAGGAAACGTCTCTCGGCTGTGGGTAGGTTATCCGTGAGGAGTATATCTCTTTCGAGTGACACTACTTTTCCCTCCATTCCGACAGGTGTCGTGAAACTGTTGCACAATGGCGCTATCCTTATCTGTCATTGTACGATTTTGGCACTCCTTTATGCCGATGGTGTCTAAGTTCCAGAATTCTCGTAGCTTTACATCAGATGAATGTCCAGTTTCGTCAGTTGTCTCGTTGAAATGTGAAATGTGCGGAACTGTCGTTTGGTTCACACTAGTGCCAGAACGATTCCCGGTAAGGATTCAACCAGAGAGTGTTGGAAGTAAGTCTGAGGATGGCGAAAGTCTTATTGGTTCTTCGATCTTCACAATCTTCCAATAATGGTCTGCACCAATTAATATTTCAATGGATATTTCAGACGAGTCGTCTTTCGGATAACCCAACTTAATTTTACTTGTTGACGTAGCATACTGATGCCTTGCAGCACAGCGAATGAGACGAATATGTATTGTTGCTCTCAGAGGCTGTAACTGCGAGAGCTGCAATTGTTGAGAATCCCAATGCGACAAAACTGACTTGCCGTCTGGAACTTGAGATGATGGGTGACAGCTCAAAAGTAGTCACCACTAAATTTTTGCTATCGGTGATTGGCAGCTGTAACGAATTAACCAGGGAGAAACTGATAAAGCTGGACAGGTTACTGGCGTCTGGGATACATATTGTAAATCTGCTGCTTCCTTTAGGTCCAATACCCAAATCCTTGCTGTCTGAAGATAAGTAAATTTCGGGGTTTTGACATTAATTTTTCCTACAGAGGTATGTAACGAGTAATCTCTATTACAGATCGATACGTGGTGTATCTTCTTACACCTTCTGCATGACACCTTGTCTCGTTTGCTGCATTGTCGAACCTTATGATTTCGAATACGGCAAAGGAAACATCTATCATTACTCTTCAGTATTGTCTATATTTCCTGTAGATTTTTTATTCGCTGATATTCTTGAGCCCACTGCTCTCGATTGTCACAGAATACGCAGAACGGGTCTGGAACATTTTTTCCTTTTTTCTGTTTTAATTTGTTGGGTCTGGTGTTGACATGAAGCAGGGCTGCTGTCTTGTGTGTTCCAGCTGATAGGGAAAAGTTGCCTCTTAGTTTCTGAGAGTTTAAAACACTCAACTTCTTCATTCAGGAGCTCCATCAGGCGTGTCATGTTGCTTTCTTGTATATTTGACCTCTTGGCGTGGATAAGCCATCGGCGACAAAGATCGTCAGGAAAGGCGCGAAGAACTTTAGGTGCTAAGCATCCTTCCGTATACGTCTAGATCTTCCCCCAGAACTGTGAGTGCTTGGATATACCGGTGGCATTCAGAGATTCTGGGCTGACATTAAGTGCTGGCTGCAGGTGTTCTAGGCAGTCTATATGTGACTGAATTATCCTGTTTTTATTCCCATAACGGCCTAAAAGTAATTTGTTAGTTTGCTCATATGTATCTACACTGATTGTAATTCAATCTACAAGATGTTTCGATTAGCCTTCTAGATAGCCTCTTAGGAATGCGTACTTGTTAATGCCTGAGATAGTCAGGTGTTTGTCCACTAATAACTGAAACTGTTTCCAGAATCTGGACTATGTCTTTACGTCACAGGACACGGGCTCAAGTCAAATGGTTGGTAATTTAATTTCCTGAACAGCAGCTGGGGTACCTGTGTGCTGGGAGTGGTAATTGGTGTGGCAATGGAGGATTCGTGTTTCTACCCAAGTAGATTGCAAGCTTTCCGGATGGCCATTTTTGAAGAGTCAATATATTCCTCGCAAACTTCTGTATCTATTTCGTAGTCAGCGCCATTTAAGACATTCTGTATTGAGTCATCTAACGTAAAGTTTCTTCGAGGCGATCACGAGCATGAGTTTTGTCATCTAAGTCGGTGGTATTATTTTCTTCCTTTATTATTTTTGTGAAACAAGTGGCTTTATTCCGTAAAATGGTGCGTTGCCTTTTAGGTGTGTTAACCTCTTAGTTGTCTGTCATTATGAAGCTTTGGCAGGTAGCGGTCAGCTGGAAAGGTTTACGAGCCCTCCAGAGTCGATCAGCAGGCAGGGCTATGAGATGCCGAAGCATCAGGGTAACAATGGGTACGCTGACTAACAGACAGTCCTAAGGTAAACACAGTTGTACACACGACAAACCCAAACACGTGCTCATGCGTGAAATATCTTCTGAATAGTCCAAGCATCAAATGCTACCCTTAGTAACAGCAATATCATGCAAACATGAAGAAACGAATATCCTACTTTATAAAATTTATAGTATGTGCATTTATGTTTCATTATTCTACCAACCCATGAAAATCGTCGGTATATCAATTGCCAATTCTAAATAAAGTAACTGCAGTAAGTATTCATCCAATGGTTGCGTATTATATAATGTTGCGTGGCGTGGATTTCAGTCCTTCGTTCTCGTTCTCTCTGGATTCACGGAGAAAGGAATTTCAAGCTCCTTGTTTATTCAAACTCCTTGTTTCGTCCAGGACCTTCTGTATCTCCCAAGATCAACGGAACGTCTTTTCCCGGGTTTAAGCACCAAATAATGTGGGGACGTTAAATAACACCCATAACACCGACTTCAGCTTGTATTTTAACCGAAAGAACATAAAAAGAAAACACGCATATATGGAAATATCGATGTTCAGTTGTAGGTCCAGTAACACCAAGGACATCAATCCGTGACATACGTTTTACCGGCCCGACCCAATGCTTACACTTACTATTTCTGCAACAAGTTGTGTCTAATTCAGTTCCTCTTAATACCAGACATCACACATAGCTTCAATATGATGGGACACGAATTCACTTTGGTGTTGAAGACATTTTATGACGACATAGGCAAATTACTGGCAGAGTTGGGCCCATTGCCTGGCCAGCATGCTCCCTTCACTTAACTCCACTTGAATTCGTTTTATGGGAGCACACGGAGACTGTAGTATACGAAACACCTGCCTAATCTGAAGAGGATCTTTTGGCACGAATAACCTGCGCAGCTAGCGAAATCAGAAATGGCTGGTCTTTGCGAGATACGGTACGCCGATGTGCTCTTTGTTTTAATCGCAATGGTTGTGCATTCCAACATTTGCTTTGATATTAGCAAAGTAGCAAAAAAAAAAAAAAAAAAAAAAAAAAAAAAAAAAAAAATCCTTTAGCAATAAAATGTTTAAAATAATGTTATTTTCAGCTCTTCTGCGGCCACATAATGAATTCCCAGTTTTTATGGCATTTTTAATCGTAATGTTCTGGATTTTCCCGCGTTACGTTTTGAAATAATAAGTACGTAGTATTCTTTTATTTTTGGTTATGTCAATGACACACGTCTGTACTATCTGTTGCCATGTACCTCTTACTTTCAATTGACCTCAGCATTCCGTGTACCTACAAGTGCGTACCTATATCGTGGCAGTGACCAAAATTGTGTAAATAGCACATTTCAGTACACAGAGACGTGAAGCTTCCTACCAAAAATGTTGTGCTTTACAGGTACTGAGGTACTGGGAAAGATGGCACCTCGATAACGTGGCGAACTCAAATTTGATTGCCGGTGAGCGCCCATAGATTTTCGTGGCTTCGCGTATTATTAGGTAAATGCTGGGATGGTTCCTACTTTAATACGACCTCCCTGCACTTCATTTCCTCTGATCAACATTTTCATGGCTGTGCGATGGATCTGTGCTTTGTAAGGGATTCTTCTGAGGTGTCGGCTTAGATTGTCAACTCCCCCAGTCAACTCCCGCCTCCGTGTGGTCCCCAATAGGGACCGAATGGGATGGGTCAGACAGCCCGCGTTCGGGAGACCCGGTTTCAATTCCCGTGGCCAACTTAACTGACCCATGCGTTTTCTCTACGGTTTGCCCGGGTCGCTATGCGAATGCTGGGTAGGCTAATTACATCCTCCGAATTTCCTGTCCCTCCATTTTACCTCCATTATCATTTCACATCATCTCTCATCTGGTGGTCTCTTTTAGTTCAGAAGAGATGGCAGGAGTCTCGACACTGGGAGTCGTGGCTGGATGGGTCCCAGCCCAGGTCTCGAGGTGGGACTGTATCCGAGCCACAGTAGACTGGGACGTCTGTTGTCCTGGACTGCCGAGGGAAGTTTCCATCTAAGTAACATGTAGAAGCTCTGCTCTCTACACTGTCGTGGCTCCTTGGGACGGCCGTCCTCTGTCTCCTCTCGCCTCATCATTCTTCCCTGGGGGTGCGCCATTTTTGGCATAGGTACAGCAGACCAAGTTTGGACCTCCTGCCAAGTCTGCTCTGAAGTAATCCAGTTCTCCACAACGGAAATACCACAGGAGGTTGGAGGCTTCTTGGTAGGCTCGGACGGATCAGAAGCGTTCGAACTGGAAACGTTTAACATCCCGTTCGTGCTTGTAGTCCTCTTTATTCCCCTTTATCCATGCTTCCCTACCATGCATCACGGTTGAAGCACAACAGGCAGGATGGATTAGACTTGTGTTCATGTAGGAAGGCGGGCGAAAGTTAAGGTTCGCGCACTGAAAGAGACAGAACTATTGAAGGATTGTCACATCGTTCCACTTATGGAGGGCGGTCAAGTACTCTGGTATGTTACCAGTTCATTCCAGCATAATAGCACGTTCTTATCAACAGCTTAAGTAACCACTAGACAAAAGGAATGAAATATGTCATTGGCTTCTCATGAAATATGTTGCACAACAGCCCAACTCCACACGCGCTTGCTGTGTTCTGAGCTTTGGCAACGCCAGACCCAGAACCACTTGCTACTTGTTTATGTCCTACCTTTTTATTAATTGTAGACACGATGCACAATTTCGCTTGCCTGCCTATGCAACATCTGTCGTATTGTTGTATCTTCCATTAGTGTTCACACTATAACACTTTTATTTCAACACTTATTTCCTTGCAAACCAAAGACAACTTCAAGAAGCGAGTAGAGATCAGCTCTGCTTATACGCGGACACTTAATTGAAGTGCACTGACTTTAAGTCACGTAAACCTCCCGAGTTTCTGCGCAACTTACATGACGACCTTCTTCTTATTTGAATCCGAGTCAAAGTGCGGTGCTCTGTCCCGGTTGCAAGGGTCCTTCTACAGTGCGTGCTTTGTGATCGCTTCCACCCATTATTAATTCACAGATACTCCATATTTGTTATATTCTCTATAAAAAGTTATTCTTCTTTTACTTAATGCAGGGGAAGACAGGTAGTGGCGGTATGATGTCAGCTCCGTCAGCTCTAACCGCCAAATATGCTCCCGAACAAAAGGCAGGTTACTGTGTCACCACGCTGATTTCTGCTGCCCAAGAGGAAAGAAATTGATGTGTTGGGGCTCCAATAGTGTAGGAAAGACAGAAAACGTATCGGGTATTAGTAATATGTACATCTTACATCTTGAGTGTTGTAATATTAATGCTTTAATTAAACAATTGGTCAAAGTTTATAAACAATTACATTCTTGCTCTGTGCTATGAGAAGATATATAAAACTTCAACTCGAAGTTTATCTGAAGGTCAGACATGTTATAAAGTAAATAAAATAAAATAAAACAAAGCAATTTTCTCTGCAAACTAGAGGAGACACTCAGAACAGAATTATGTGGACAGTTTCCAACACTTTCTGTTTTGTTTTTCCTTAACTAGTTTATCATGTCAGGACGTAATATCAGAGAAGTTTGTAATCGAAGGCTGCATGTTAGATTGTGAACCGACAAGGTACTTCGGAGTTAGGACTTGGCTAATTTCACAACAGAAAAAGAAATTTTTTCGCACACGTATGTCGAGCCAAACATACACAACGTCCGTGCGGCAAGTGAATACAACTCGCAAATCTGGTTTGGGGAACATTCTTGTAAAAATCAGTCAACTCTTTCTTGTGTGTATATTTGTCCTTCCATAAATCGTCCAATGTAAATTTAACAGTTCCATTAGGTACGTGGTAGCTGAGTTGTTGTCATCCAGTTTGCTACACCTGACTGAACCCTCAGATTCTGTACTCACAGCGTCATTTATATAGGCAACTTGGTACTACACGTCTCTTGCCTGACGTCACAAGCACTGCAGGCCTCGCTCCCGGCTGAAATACGTCACAACTCTCGAAGTTGTCTTCCTCTGCTTTAGTGTTTATCTTAAACAGTTAGACTCTACGGACTTCCATTTCTTGTTGTATGAATTTTTGCGAGAAATGGAAGCTCAAGTCAGTTATTTGTATGTTAAGCTAGCTTCTGTATTCCTTCACCTTGTATGCAAAAAAGCACTTATTTTAATAAATATGGAAATAACAACTGTGTGAACTTATGGGAATATTCCATATATTTCACATTTTGATGTGTTCTCATTTTTGCTGCTGGGTATTTTAAAACCCCGGCGCAATCAATTAGACTAACAATAGTCCTGCTGTTTGCTGGCGCTAGTATCGTTACTCTGGATCAAGGTCAACTCACGCTCCCATTAATTCCTAGGGATAGTTGTCATATTGTTTCCCAGTACTATCTTCCTCCTCACGTAGATATGTAGCGACTGTAATGTGTAGAGACACAATTAATATAGGTAACTATCCTGCTTCCAACTGTGAAAGTCATTCGAAGAAAGGCTTAATGTTGTTTTAGTTTCCAAAGAAAAAATCCAAAAGAAAGAAATGGGTTAAAAACTACAGACGAGATAAATGACAGCCAACTGAGAGTTTCCAGTTATGTGAGGTTAGTATTATCTTATATTTTGCATGTAATTCAATTTTATGTTCTAATTAATAAGCACGTTGTATGTTACTCTTCGATGCATATTTTAGCGTATAGTATTATATTATTTGTTTTTAGCGTCATTTCAAAATGTCCTATGAGTAAAATGTGGCTACGGCAGAAAATTACTTAAATGAGACACAGTTCCCCGCAAGTTTTAATATTCCCAATTCCCCTAAAACGCTAAATGGGATAGAAATGCCCCAAAGGAAATAACTGTGTCGTTAAACAACATGTTAAACAGGTGATATTTCATTTTTATAATATCTTAACTTGGATAATGTTTTGGCGCCGGGCCCAAATGATCCAGCTGTCTTTTAGTGAATTCCAGGGCGTACTCCAGCGTCTAAGACCCAAAAAGACGGCAGTGCCAGATGGGCTGACATCCCTCATGCTCCGCCATCTTCCCTTGAACGCGGTTCTCCTCCTAACAAAAATGTTCAATATTGTCGCGGCGCTGGGCATAAACGTTTCAGCACAAATCGATAATAGACGGCGGATAATGTTTCACGAGCTTGCATGAGCAGTTAACGACAACGCGGCAAATAATCACAAAACCGGCAAACAATGTTATCTCAGATAAAGGACTCGCCGCCACAGGTAGGACATACAAAAAGCATTGTAACACGCCAGCAGGACACTTGTGAAGCAGTTGTTGTGTAACAGTCAGTAGTTGTGAAATGAGAGATAGCCAGCTGTGTTGTTGTAACGAGAGCTAAAGATGTAATCTGCTGTCATTGTTTGTTATGGTGATCGACCTTGTAAGACTGTGTATATGTGACTTAATGTTCTTACGTGAGAATTGAGTAGTGTATTGCTACGAAAATAAAGGAGATTTTTAACTTCTGCAACTCGTCCTTTTAATTCTACGAACCCACAAAGTTACAATTGGTGTCTGGAAGCGGGATATTACCACCATGGAGGCTGAATTGGAAAGGATTCTGGAGAAGATGATGGAAATGAAGGCCGAACTAACAGCAAAGACGAAGGCGGCAAATAACAACCTGGCCGCAGAGCTGAAACAAATAAAGACAGCTAACGATAACCTTACCGAGAAGATGGAAGCCACAAACAACAGCCTGACCACAATGAAGGCTGAATTAACCACGGAAATGGAAACCGAACTGACTTCGGAAACGAAAGCGGCAAATAGTAGCCTGGCAGCGGAACTAACAACAGAAATGAGAGCAGCGAACGACAGTTTGGCCGCGGAAATGAAGGTGGCGAACGAGGTTCTCACCGCCAAATTTGAGGAACAGTTGGCCGGCGTGAGGGATGACGTCGTAGAGCTGGGCAAGCGGATGGGTTAAGTAGACGAGCACCTTAATAATTTAAAGGAAAAGGCCGACAATAACGCCAAATCCCTGAACGCCATGGTGGAAGACCTCGAAGACCTTGCGAACCGCGTAAACAACCTGGAGGGAAAGGCCGAGAGCAACACTAAGTCCCT
The DNA here is from genome assembly GCA_030765055.1 of Mantis religiosa. Lineage (NCBI taxonomy): Eukaryota > Metazoa > Arthropoda > Insecta > Mantodea > Mantidae > Mantis > Mantis religiosa. The sequence goes on from CM060952.1 coordinate 67,810,100, forward strand.
GAACGCCATGGTAGAGGATATCGTCGGCAGGAGGTTAAAGGACTTGAAGGCCGACGCATCGGGACGCGACACAGCTGCACGCGTCAAACCTCCTAAATACGACGGCGCGACAACTTTCGAAGTCTTCCGCCGTCAATTCGACACGGTGGCCAAACACAAGTGGTCACCAGAGGAAGAGGCCGCACAGCCAATAGCTAGTCTCCAGGGACGGCCCGCGGAAGTCCTGAACGCGGTACAGACAACGGCGGCGCCCAAGGACATCTGTGAAGCCCTGGAGAATCCTTTTGGAAACCAGCGCTTAGCCGCAGCATACCGCAGCCAGCTAAAGGCAAGGTCACAGCAGCCAGGGGAGACGCTGTAGAAGTTCGCCCTGGCAGTTGAGCAACTCGCTAGCAAGGCCCTAGTCGACCTCCCACCAGAGTTCGTATCCCGGGAGGCCGCCTACACATTCGTTGACGGGGTACGAGACACGGAGGTTCGTCAGCCCCTAATGCTCGGCGATTATAAAACCATCCACGAGGCGCTAACGGCAGCATTAAGGATGGAGGCGGCCAAGGTAACAGCTATCCCGACGTCGAGAGGAGTGTCCGCTACACCGGAGACAGAAGACCAGCCCATGGACGCACGCAAAGACCTAGTGGCGTGTGCTGCGGGTGTGGCCAGCCGGGACACACGGAGAGAGACAGCCGATACCAGGAAGAGGAGCCGGAAGAACGAGTCAGGCCCGTCGTGGAGAGGGGCACGTCGGCGCCATCACCACCATCCCCTCGAGTTACACTATGCGCCGTCAGCCGGCGTACGGGTGACAGCCTCATCGCGGACGGTTGGTTGAGAGGAAAGCCGTGCCGCGTGCTGGTAGACACTGGGGCGGCCGTCACCATCATCAGACCTGACGTAGCAAGGTTTTGCCGACAAGCAAGCCGAGCCGACAATACCAGCTTGTGACGGTATCGTGTGACAGCTTGCCTGTGGAGGAGGCCCTGCTGAAGTTGACCTTGGGACGGAGATTCGTGCGTCAATGGATGTTCGTCGCGAAGGTGGCTGAGGAGGTGATACTGGGATTGGATGCTCTCAGGAGCCATGAGGTAACGGTCGACTTCAGCAGGAAGGTCCTGCGGCTTAATGGAGAAGAAGTGATACTTCGGCAACCCGAAGAGCGCCTGGGAGTGTGCAGGGTCATCTTCAAGGAAGACGTGGTGGTCTCCGCGAGAAGCGAGGTGGTGACAGCGCGATTGGAAGGCCAGTGGACGAAGAACATGATGCTGGACCAGAAGACGCCTGTGCACGGACTCTGTGTAGCCAGGGCATTATTGCCGTGCCGAAAGGAGCTGCCAGTGAGGCTGCTCAATCTGGCAGACACCGATCACGACGTCCAGGACGGAACGGAGCTGGGGACGTGCGAGCCCGTGGTGACCGTGTCAGCTATCGACAAGACACAGGAGCCGGTGCCGAAGCAACACCTGGGGCCCCAGCTAGAAGGCCTATTGGAGAGAGCGGCCGACCACCTTAATTCAGAACAGCTGGAGTAAGTCCGACGACTACTGGGGCGATACCAGCGCGTCTTCAGCCAAGGCGACAGTGACTAGGGCCGCAGGATAAAGTACTTTCACGCATAGACACCGGAGACGCCCGGCCTATTTGGCAACCACCAAGACGCGTTCCGTTGGCGAAACAAGTGGCGGTACGGGATATGGTAGACGACATGAAATCCAGGGGAGTGTCTGAACAGTTTGACAGCCCTTGTTGTTACCCTGTAGTTCTGGTGACGAAGAACGGCGAGCTACGCTTCTACGTGGACTACAGGAGGCTGAACGCTGTCCCCCGGAAGGACTGTTTCCCCTTACCCTGGATTGACGACACCCTGGACACACTATCTGGTGCACAATGGTTCTCGACCCTGGACTTGAAGTCGGGTTACTGGCAGGTGGCTCTAAACCCGAGACACAAGGAGAAGACTGCATTCTCGACAGGCCAAGGGCTTTTGCAGTTCACAGTTATGCCCTTTGGCCTATGCAATGCACTAACCACATTTCAACGCCTCGTGCAATCAGTAATGAGAGGATTGATATATGACGCATGCCTGCTATACTTGGAAGACATCATCAGCAAGACGTTCGAAGACCATCTGGACAACCTGAGCAAGTTGTTAGAGACTGATGGCAACCAACTGAAGTTGAACGCGAAGAAGTGCCAGCTCTTTCGCAAAGAAGTTAACTTACTCGGGCCACATAGTCTCACCAACCGGAGTGGCCACAGACCCGGGGAAAACCCAGGCTGTGAGAGATTGGCCTCGGCCAAAGGATAAGCGAGATGATGATGATGATGATGATGATGATGATGATGATGTGTATAGGGGCGCTCAACTACGGCGGTCATCAGCGCCCTTTAAAAAAAAAACAAGTCATGGCAAAAGCCAGATATAAACATTTCTAAAAATATATTTTATCTATAAATCCATTAAAACTGCACACACATATATATATTAAAAGAAAATACTTGAGCTTAAATTCTAAAATCCACAGCTGAAACATACGCTAAAACTTTGCTCACCGCCGTTTCGTCATCCGCGCGGATTTCTGCCAAGCTGGCCGGCAGCTGGAGAGACCTGCGGAGACGTGCCAAGCTAAAACAATCTAAAAGCAAGTGACGGACAGTCAGGTCAGCACTGCACAGTGGGCAAATGGGAACGGGAGTCCTATTCAATAAAAAGCTGTGGCTAAAATAACAATGCCCAATGCGCAACCGAGCCAAAATCACCTCCTCGCGGCGAGATGGCCGACAGGAGGTAACCCAGGGAATCGGAAGTTCCTTGACTGATCTAAGTTTATTATTGCGGAGAGCGGACCACTCTTCCTGCCAGCAGGTTTGCACAGCTCTCCGCAATACGGCCCTAAAATCTTCCGATGTCACACATGGTAGACGAACCCTGGGCTTCATGGTAGCCGTCTTGGCTGCCGAATCCGCCATTTCATTCCCCCGCAAGCCTACGTGACCAGGGATCCATGCACACACCACGCTAACGCCAGAAGCGTGTAAAACGTGGAGGGCATCCTGTATCCGCTGCACAATAGGGTGGTAGTTGTACAGCTGCTGTAGGCTTTGAAGTGCACTGAGGGAATCACTCAAGATTAAGCAGTTCCCCAACTTTCGTCAACGTACATGCAAAATGGCCCGGTATATTGCATAGAGCTCTGCGGTAAAAATGGAAGTGCTAGTGTGGAATCCGAATGTATAGGGTTCGGTTCCACACACGTAAGCACAACCAACGCCATCTGAATTCTTGGACCCATCGGTGTAAATTTTAATATGGTCCTGATATCGCGATAAAAATTCCAAAAAGCATATGCGGATACTAGACATAGACATGGTAGATTTATCATGTGTGGTCATGCCCAGATCAACGTGGGACGCTCTGCACAACCAAGGAGGGTATGTCCTCTCCCCCCTAGGATACATCTTGGGCATTTCAGTATTAAGATGTCTAAGGAGCTCCCGGAAACGAAAACCAGATGGCTTTGGTTTAATAGAAGTGTTCCTATAACGCACGTCCATGAAGGTGTTAAAGAACGGCGTAAACGTTGGATGTGTGGGCATGCAATTTTAGTCCACAGCCATAATTTGCTAATAGCATGTTGCGCCTGTACTGCAGAGGAGGTTCTGCAGACTCAGCATACAGGCTTATAACTCGGCTCGTTGGAAATGCCCCAACTGCTATACGTATGCCACAATTATGGACTGTGTCTAATCTCTTCAGCACAGATGGTCGTGCTGAGCCATAAACGATACTACCATAATCTAATTTGGAACGGATGAGTGTGCGATACAGTCGCAATAACACTGTACGGTCCGCTCCCCACGATTTTCCACTTAGTACCCGCAAGATATTTAAAGATCGGTCACATCGTGCTTTCAGTTGTGCTATATGCGACGACCAACTAAGTTTTCTATCAAATATCAATCCAAGGAACCTCGTCTCATCTGCAAAAGTTAGTAGATCAGTGCCTAGCCGGAGCCTTGGAGGTAGTCGACTCTGCTGACGCCAGAAGTTCACACAGATGGTTTTCTCAGCAGAGAATCGGAAGCCGCTCTTTAAACTCCAAACCTTAAGGTTGTCCAAGGTGGTTTGAAGACGGCGCTCTATAAACGAAGTGCGCTGAGATGTACAGTAGACGGCAAAGTCATCTACGAATAGGCATGACGAGACCCCCGGAGGTACACATTTCGAGATAGAATTAATCGCAATAGCAAACAATGGAACACTTAGTACCGATCCCTGTGGTACACCGTTCTCTTGAACGAAAAGGTTCGAAAAAACCGAGCTAACCCTTACTCGGAATACGCGGTCTTTCAAGAATTCCTGAAGGAAGAGTGGTAGGCGTCCACGTATATTCCAGGTGTGCAGAGTACGTAGCAACCCTGCACGCCAACACGTATCATAAGCCTTTTCGAGGTCAAAAAATATTCCGACTGTTTGACAGTTTTTAAGAAAGCCGTTCATAATCTGTGTCGACATGGACACAAGATGATCCACTGTTGAACGCCGTCGTCGAAAACCGCACTGGATGTTATTCAGTAGGTTGTGCGTTTCCAGCCACCATACCAACCGCCCATTAATCATGCGTTCCATCACCTTGCAGACGCAACTGGTGAGGGAAATAGGACGGTAGCTAGAAGGGAGGTGACGGTCCTTGCCAGCTTTCAAGATAGGTATAATGGTGGCTTCTCGCCACTTGTCCGGAAACGTGGCATCAACCCAAACACGGTTATAGACCTCGAGCAGGAATGCCTTACCTTCAGGTGAGAGATGTTGTAACATTTGAACGTGGATTCCGTCCGGTCCTGGTGCTGTCAGTCGCGATGATGAAAGAGCGTGTTCTAACTCCGCCAAGGTGAAGAGGCGGTTATAATCTTCAAGGTTTCTGGAAATAAACACGAAACCATGAGATTCTACCTGAGTCTTAATTGAGATAAACTCAGGAGCATAATTACTGGAGCTAGACACCTGAGCGAAAGCACAGCCGAAGGTGTTAGCCACGACAAACGGATCAACAACAACTCCTGCAGGTGTTTTCAGACCAGCGATTGGCAAGTGGGTTGATTTTCCGGCCACGCGCCTTAACCTATCCCATACAACAGATGATGGTGTCCATCTGTTAAAGGATGAGACAAAGTTGTTCCATGAGATCTTTTTGCTATCCTTAATTATTTGCCTAGATTGTGCACGCGCTTTCTTGTACTCAATTAGATTACTTTGGGTAGGGTGTCGTTGAAATACCCGTAGAGCACGTCTACGAGCACGAATAGCATTCCGGCAGTCGTTGTTCCACCATGGGACAGGAAGTCGACCAGGGTGGGTAGCCGAACGTGGAATACACTGTTCTGCAGTGGAAAGAATTTTCTCTGTGAGATGATCGACGAGATCATTCACAGAATCCTGCTCGTTGTAATCAAAGACAGCCAACTGGGTGTAAAGGTTCCAGTTGGCACGATCAAAACGCCATCTAGGGGTACGTGAGGTAGACACATCGTGTGCTAAGAGACTAAGAAGACATGGGAAGTGGTCGCTGGAATGTAAATCAGAGATGACATTCCACTGCAATGAAACTGCTAACTGGGATGAACATACTGCCAAATCGATGTGCGAATAGGTGTTATAGGCGTCTGAAAGGAACGTTGGCTCTCCGGAATTCAGAAGAACCAAGTTATTGCTCTCCAAGAATTTTGCAATGAGGTGGCCTCTCGAACATGCCCGAGTTGAACCCCATAGTGGGTGATGGGCATTAAAGTCTCCAACTATTAGAAATGGTGTTGAAAGTTGGGAAACCAGATCTTCAAGGTCAATTAACGAGAGGTCATCTGATGGCGGGAGATATACATTGCAAATGCAAAATTCGATTGTTGGCAGCTTAATCCTTACAGCTACAGATTGTATATCAGATTGCAGCTGTACCGGGTCTACAAATATGTCATCCCTGAGGAGCATCATAGTGCCCCCGTGAGCAGGAATGCCCTCTTCTGTGTCAATATCACACCGCAGTGGTGTGTAGCGTCGAATTTTAAACTTGTCTTGCGGTCGTAGCTTAGTCTCTTGTAAGCATACCACTAAGGGGTTATGCTTACTGAGCAAAATTTCCAGTTCTGGTCGATGCGTTCTTAAACCCCGCATGTTCCATTGGAGGATAGCCATTGGAACTAAGGAGATAGGTTGTAAAATTGGTCTACATTAAGATGACTTTAACGGTGGCCGAATCAGCTTACCCTTTTTCTTCGGTGTAGGGCTAACACCTTTTTCTGCCGATTTATCTTGGCGCTTTTTTGTTGCCGTTCTGTTGTCGATATCCTCTTGGTCCATCTCTTCGGCGGAGGAAGCCCCTTTCCCTAAAGAAAACTTAGGTTCGAGGGCTTCAAATTTATTGGACACCGAGATCGACGAAGATGACAGTCGTCGATCCGATTCATCACCAGAAAGCTCTTCAGAAGAAGAGCTTCGGGATGCTCTAGAGGTTTTCTTCTTCCTGGGGGTACTGGTCGAATCTTTCAGAAAATCTGTCCTCTGGTAGCTGGTCTTAAATTCTTTAGGCGGCGGATCGTATATTACAGGCTTGTCATATTTCCTTGTAGAAGTCGACGGTTTGGCTTGAGACGGGGCTGAGGTTTTAGTTTCCTTCGTCCGTTTAGGCGATGTACTTGCCGACGCTGGTGATGGAGTTGTGGACTGCCGTACTTGTGTCGGGACAAGAACTCTATCGCAGATGGTAGGCTCCCCTGCACCGCAGGTTTGCGTTGCAATTTCTTTCCTAGGAACGGGTTTAGCCAAAACAGAGCTATAAGTACCGGACCTAGGAACGGAGGGTAAGCGAGTACGCAGGAGCTTCCGGGCGCCCGAGAAGGAAACCTTCTCCTTAACCCGGATCTCCTGTATTGCCTTTTCTTCCACAAACCGTGGGCAGTCTTTGGAGCTAGACGGATGCTCCCCGGCACAGTTTATGCATTTAATGGGCGAGGAGCACTCACCCTCGTGTAAAGCCAAACCACAGTTCACGCATGCTGGAGATCCGTTACACAGTTGACTAGTGTGACCATAACGCTGACATTTGTAACACCGCAGAGGGTTCGGTATATACGGCCTAACCTCAATACTCTCGTATCCTGCCTTAATCTTTTGAGGAAGATCTACCCTATCAAAAGTAAGGAACAGGGTACGAGTAGGCAACAATTCCCCACGTTCTCTGCGCTGTACTCGGTACACACAAGTTACACCCTGGTCTTTTAGGTTCTCCTGAATCTCCTCGTTGGACATACCGTCCAACGCACGGGTGGTTACCACCCCGCGCGAGGAGTTCAGGGTCTTATGTACCGTAACGGATATTGGGTAACTCCCTAGCATGCTTGCCTTAAGTAACGATGCCGCCTGGGCGTTAGATTGCGCCTCAACCAGGAGCGTGCCATTTCTCGATCGTATACAAGATTTGACCGGACCTGCAATTTTGTCTAATCCCCTCTGGATGGTAAAGGGGTTAACGGTACTTAACTTTTGGCCTTCTTCAGTGCGACTGATTACCAAGTAGCGAGGACCACAAGACTCGGCTACTTCTTTTCCATTGCTGCAAGTTTTTGGATTGTTTTTTGGGTTTAAGTTTAACATGAAGGTTGGCGAAAAAATTCATCCCCCAGTGCTCCCCACCCACCACGGAGCCCAACAAGGGGTCATCCCACTGGGATGACAGGGCTACACAGGGGATATAGCGAGCTCGCCGTCCCACTCACCCTGGAGGTCGGTACAATACCTAGTCCTGGCCGATTGATTAGGGGTGGGTTAGTCCCTAACCTTCCGTTTAGGCGAAGCAGAAGCCAAAGTAGTGTATTAGTAATGCGTACCCTCCCCGAATTCAGAAAAATACTGCTACGAGCTCAGATACGCATCCCTCAACCACCAGGACTAACCTTTCCACCGACACGGGTCTCCACGCACGGCCTACACGTGGGTGGGCCTGTTGACCGTCTCCCTCAGCCACGAAGAGGAGCCCACACGAGGGAGACTGTTGGCTCGGGACCCCGGGATCGCCAATACCCGTACCTACCGAAGTAGTCCCCTGGGGGGGGATAAGCGAGAGTTGCGCAGTTTCCTGGGGCTGTGCAGCGATTACCACCGTTTCAAAAAAGGGGTTCTTCAACATCGCCAAACCGCTTACCCGCCTGACAGAGGAACAACGACCCTATGTGTGGAAGGACGCTGAACACGCTTTCCAGCACCTGAAGAAGACACTGTGCAGTGCTCCTATTTTGAGATTTTCAAAACCAGGCGGCGCTTTTATTGTGGACACCGACGCCAGCGATCATTGCATTGGAGGCGTCCTATCGCAAATTCAGGACGGCCACGAGCGGGTGATAGCCTACTACAGCAAGACGCTATCCAAGACAGAGAAGAACTACTGCGTCACCCGGCGAGAATTACTGGCGGTAGTAAAGACCTTGGAGCACTTCCACAAGTACCTGTACGGTCAGCCATTCCACCTCAGGACTGACCATTCCACCCAAACCTGGCTATTGAGCTTTAAGAACCTGGAAGGCCAGACAGCACGTTGGGTCCAGAGGCTGCAGGAGTACTTCACCTCTGAACATCGTAGAGGGAAGAGCCACAGTAATGCAGACGCCATGTCTCGAAGACCCTGCCCAGAGTGCGGCCAATCCACAAGAGTGGAAGAAAAGGAGCGTGCCGCAGCAGTCAGAGTGCCTGCGGATGGCTGGGATAGCGCAGGCCTGAGGAGGGAGCAGCTGGCGGACGCATACTTGGGGCAACTCTTGAGAGAATTGGAGGCAGGGACAAGACCAACCTGGGAGCACATCGCACCGAGGAGCGCCACCTACAAGTCGTATTGGGCTCAATGGGATTCTTTGAAGACAAGAGAGGGCGTGCTGTTCCGGGTATGTGAATCTCTTGATGGGAAGATGCAGAGAGAACAGTTGGTGCTGCCCCGAAGCAAGGTCCCGGAAGTCTTGGAGGACGTGCACGCCGGTACTGGAAACAAACCGGACGATCGACAAACTCCGACAGCGCTACTACTGGCTGAGGCTCCGAGGAGATGCTGAGAGATGGTGCCGTAAATGTCACGCGTGCGCGGCAAGTCGCGGCCCCCAGACTAGGAGCCGAGGTCGCATGCAGCAGTACAACACCACAGCGCCATTCGAAAGGATCGCCGTCGACATAGCTCAACCATTTCCCGTGTCCGACCGAGGCAACAAGTACCTGATGGTGATCGTGGACTACTTCACCAAGTGGCCGGGAGTGTAGGCCATTCCGAACCAGGAGGCGAAGATAATCACGGACTGCCTTGTGGAGCAAGTGCTCTGCCGATTTGGGGTGCCGTTAGAGCTCCACAGCGACCACGGCACTAATTTTGAAATCAACCTGATGAAGATGGCACTAGAGAGGCTTGGGGTAAACAAGACCCGCACCACACTCCTACATCCACAGTCGGACGGCATGGTCGAGAGATACATCAAGACCTTAGAGGAACACTTGAGGAAGGTCGTGGCCAGCCATCAGCGAGACTGGGACATTAAGGTGCCATTGTTCTTACTGGCCTACCGCTCGTCAACACACGACACCACTGAGATGACGCCAGCCAGTATAATGTTCGAACGAGAGTTACGCCTCCCCTGTGATCTGGCTTTTGGAAGCCTCTCGGACGCAAAACAGCTAGCAACCGAGTATGTGGAGAACCTGGTGGACCATTTCCGCCACATCTATGAGATGGCTCGTCAGAACATCCAGAAGGCGAGCGACCGCATGAAGACCCGATACGACAGGCAAGCCAACAGCCAAGGTTTCCAGCAGGGTGACCTAGTTTGGTTGTACCGTGCTACTCGGACCAAGGGACGCTGCCCGAAGCTCCAGCAACCAGGGCAAGGACCGTGCCGGGTGGTGAAGAGGATTAACGACGTGGTCTACCACATCCAGAAGGTGCCCGGAGGGAAGATGCTGGTGTACACTTGGATCGTCTGGCCCGCTACGATGGTGCTGTTCGGGACGACCAGCCTTGAGGAGGGAGGAGTGTCGCGGCGCTGGGCATAAACGTTTCGGCACAAATCGATAATAGACGGCGGATAATGTTTCACGAGCTTGCATGAGCAGTTAACGATAACGCGGCGAATGATCACAAAAGTGGCAAACAATGTTATCTCAGATAAAGGACTCGCCGCCACAGGTAGGATTTCATGTTTCGAAGTTTCTAGAGATATGTCGATTGACGAAGAATGGTTGTTTTTCTTGTTTGTTCGGGAATATTCTCTACTTATGAATGGACATATAAAAAGGATTGTAACACGCCAGCAGGACAGTTGTGAAGCAGTTGTTGTGTAACAGTCAGTAGTTGTGAAATGAGAGATAGCCATCTGTGTTGTTGTAACGAGAGCTAAAGATGTAATCTGCTGTCATTGTTTGTTATTGCGATCGACCTTGTAAGACTGTGTATATGTGATTTAATGTTCTTACGTGAGAATTGAGTAGTGCATTGCTACGAAAATAAAGGAGATTTTTAACTTCTGCAACTCGGCCTTTTAATTGTACGAACCCTCAAAGTATCTCACCTTAGGATACTTTCCACGCGAATCGAAGGAGGCGCAGGTGATATTAATATTGAAGCCTGGGAAGAATCCGGTATACCCTTCCAGCTACGGCTCCATAAGCCTCCTTTCCACCCTCTCGAAAGTCCTCGAGAGGTTGATCCTCACCCGCTAGTCCCTAATACTGTGTGAGATTCAAGTTAGTTTTGACCACCAGTTTGGTTTTCATCTTGGTTACTCGATAGTCCAGCAACTGCGGTGTGTGGTGGAGAATGCTGCTCTGGGCTTCCAAGAAGGCGCCTTCACGGCCGCGGTGTCGTTGGACGTCGAGAAGGCCTTCTCAACGACACGGCATGCCGGATTCCTACACAAACTGATCCATCTGGGGCTCCCAACTCAGATAATCCACATAGTACCAGCTTTCTTAGACACCGCACCTTCCAAGTCGCGGTGAAAACATCTACACTAAGACCCGTGAGATGCGGAAGCCCTAAAGGCCTTAATCAGTGTCTTTATGGCAGACTTCCCCACACAGCCACACGTCGAAATGGCACGCTGACGACGTGTTGCCGTTCTGCAAAGACAACTCATCATCAGAGCCTTCAGCCCCTCATAACGACATCTCCGCCTCACAAAAGTTATGTTGGCGTTGGCGAATGTCCTTTAACCCGGCCAGAAGCCAGGCTATACTTTTCACAAAGCGTCACCCGCGCAGACTGCTCACACTTTATCTTCCGAGGCCGAAGGATAGAGTGGGCTAACTCCGCCCAATAGCTAGGATTTAATCTGGGCAGAGGTTTAACTTTCCGCCACCACATCACGGACCTCTCGGCAAAGGTGCAGGGGACAATTGCTTCCCGGTAATCAATGCTGGGGTCGGGTTCGTTGCCGGTCGGCCTGAAGTTGCAGCTCTTCCGAGTACTGGTAATCCCCTTGCTGGTATATGCCTGCGAGATCTGGGAAATGGCCGCAGACAGCTGGCCGCCATGGCTTCAAAGTGCACAGAATAGAGGAATTCGGTCCATCTATTCTATGGGTTGATCTTTTCCTACCAGATTGCTTCACGAAGCCTCGGGTCTTCCATACGTGGAGGACGAAATTAGGCGACGGGTATCAAAACATTAAGCTACTTTACCATCACATAAGAGCGTCCTAGTTAGATCTTTGAAAGATTACGACCCCACTAAACGCCGATTTAGGCTGTTCCGGGTACCCTGCATGGGTTGCTGCAGTCGAGATAACACAGGAGCTAATCATTACAGCAGCTAATGCTGAGCTCCACGTAATCCTTCAAAGCTCTTTGGCATAAAAATTTCTACCCAAATTACAATTTATGAAACAAAAACACCAGTATACATAAGATTTAGCTTACCTTCCTTAACCCCGAGAAACATAAATGTTACCTCATAACAATATTCCACCTAAGAGCCACATACCATCCTACAAAATCCTTAAAAAAAAAAAAAAAAACATACCTGCGGTAAATTCTTTAACGGATAAGCACACAGCAAAAAGCTTCTGGATTTATAAAGCCAGCCAGCACTACGGATGGACGGACGAGATCTCAAACAGCGCAAAGTTCAGTACACCTTCCCTATCCATGGCATCCGAGGCCTGGCCCATGATCCTGAAGCCAAAGGTAATGCTTTCGCTGACTATCTTGAATGCACCAAGTGTCCAAGAGCAGAGCCCCCAGGACATCTTTTCTGAGCGCGTCCGCAGAGAGGTACGGCAATTGTTTCGTCGTCCTCCGGCGGACGCGGAAAGACTTCCTTTCATCCGAACCAGCAAAGTTCAAGACGTTCTCCAAGGTCTAAAACCTAAAAAGACATTGGGGCCGGATGGGTTTAGGCCACTCTTGCCTTGTCATCTGCCTTTCAATGCCGTACACTTCCTAACAAGAATCTTCAATGTGTGTACCTTAAGGTACTTTCCAGAATGTGGAGGAAGGCCGGGGTAATTTGCATATTGAAGCCTGGGAAATTCCGGTTACCCTTCCAAATACCGCTCCATAAGTCTCCTATCCACCCTCTCGAAGGTAATCAAGAGAATGTTAACCGCTTGACCCCACTGCTGGGAGACATTCAGGCCATTCCTGAGCACCAATTGGGATTCCATCCGGGTTATTCGACAGTTCATAAACTACTGCGTGTGTACCCCGGGTTCCAGGAACGCATACTCACGGTACTCTGAAAACTTATCCACCTGGGGCTTCCCACACAAATCCTCAAAATGTTACACAGCTTCTTTAGACATTTTATAGTCAAGGGGAAAACATCTACTCTAAGGTCTGTGAGAGGAGGAGTACCAGCAGGCTCTCTATTAGACACTTTTTGTGTCTACATGTTAGATTTTCCAACAGCCTCATATCGAAATGGCATAATAGCTGACGACGTGCTACTATTCTGCAAAGACAAGCACATCCTCAGGGCCATCAATCCAATACAGACACACTTCCGCCTCACACTATGGTGCCGGCAAAGGCGGATGTCAGGTAACTTTGACAAAATCCATGCCATTGTATTTAAAAAGCGCCACTCCGCCGTAGACTGCCCCAAATTTCCCAAAAGTACCAGGGTCAAAGTATAGAATGGACTAATTCCATCCAATACCTAGGGATTAAACTGGATAGATTTAATTTTTCGCCACCACATCAAAGACCTGTCGGCGAAGGTGCAGGGGCGCGATAGACTCCATGTAGGTATCCAATGCTGGGGTCGGGTTCGGTGCCGGTTGATCTAAAGTTATACCTCTTCCAAGCGTTGGTCAACCAGCTGATGATGTATGCCTGTGAGAATTGAGGCATGGCAGCAGACAGTTGGATATCCAACGTGCACAGAATAGAGGACTTCAGTTGTGAGGTTGCTTCAGGAAGCCTCGCCCCTTTCATACGCGGAGGACGAAATTACGAGTCAGGCTGCCAAACTATAGGCTCAAATACCATCATACAAAGTACCCTGGTTAGGAGTCTTTGAGACTATGACCCCAACAGATACCAGTTTAGGCTGTTTGGAGTACCTCGCATGACGTGCGGGCACCCGAGATAACAACGGAGCTAAACCATACATCAATTAACGCCGAGCTCCACCTGACCATTCTTAGCTGTTTGGCAACAAAATTTCACCCAACTTTAAAAATTAAATAATACACCAGAGTCCATTAGATTTTGCATCCTTTCGTTTCACCCCGAGGAACACAAAAACTTAACCTCACAACAAAATCCAACCTAATATTCCAATGACATCCGACAAAATCCCGAAAAAAATCCAACCTGCGGTAAGACACTTAACGGGTGGTCACGCAGCAAAAACATGCATGCCCTATACAGCCAGCCAGCACACGACGGACGGACCAAGTCATTCGAGCTCCGTCGAACACGGGTCACTCCTTCAAGATGCCAAGAGCAGTCCTTGGCGAAACAGCGGAATATTCCAATCCTACTGGACCACGGCCTACAAGCCCCAAAGACAACTTTACTGTTCCTCTAAGGAGTCATCTTTCTAACTGCGAAAAACCCTTATTTTAAGATGAAATAACTTTCATAATGCAAATAAAATACCATCATATTATAATGATACATAACTACGTAAGCACTGTAATGACCATCACTAATGGTTGGTATGTATGTGTGTACCTATATTTCAAATTACTCGAAATTGAAATGTTAGCTATTAATATATGTTAAAAGAATTACTTTGAACAAGCCAAAGTGAATTTTTATATTCGAGAGAGGGGGGGGGGGGGGGAAATGTTCACTTCTTCTTGGCTTGCAGAATGCAGCTGAACGTGAGCCTTCACAGATCCGTTTAATTGCTTCATAACTGAGGAGGGTTTTAAAGTGGTTGATGTTGAACGACTTATTCCGGAAGAAGTTGACAAGGGAAAACAAGACTGGAAAAACTGCGTGAGGCATGTAGAAAAGCTACGAGAAAGTGACTTTTGGAAAGAAATGGAACGAGACGAGATTTTGGAGACTCGTCTTTTCTCTTCAATGAGCGCAAGAAAACGGTAAGCATTAACGCTGCTGTCACTCATCCCAAACAGTTACCCTACATGTCATTCGACAGGTATGTAGAAAATGTGTCTCGTGACAAAACAGTACATAATGAGCGAGCATCCCAATTTAAACAATGCGCCCCACCAGTCGTTCAAGTCACAACCGAAACCTAGACCCTCGATTTGGTACCTCTCGCGCTTGGTTACCTCCTGTCGTTCATCTCGTCTAGAAGAAGTGAGTTTGGCTCGGTTGCGCGCTGGACATTGCTTTTTTCGCATAGTTATTTGCTAAGATCACTGCTCCAGTTTACCCCCTTTGCAATTAAGTTCTCTCGGTCCATCATGTGTTAGTGTTTCTACGTAGCACATCTTCGGAAGTTTCTGCATCTGTCGGTCAGCTTTGCAGAGATAATGGCGGATGAAGCCATGCGGTGGAAAAGCTTTCGAAATTTTTTTCGCAGTTGAATCACAGAATTTAGTAAATTGTTTTTTATGCCTTTTGGCCTTGTATTGTGATTTAAAATATTTCTTTGGATTTTGCGTTAATTGTATACGTTTATTCTATTTACAATTTTATACACGCTATAGTGTTCTTTATATATCGCTTGGACTTCGACGCCTTGGCTTCAGGATCATAGACCAAGCTTCGGGTGCCATTGATAGGGGAGGTGTACTGAGCTTTGCGCTTTTTGGGGGTTGGCGGCTGGCGCGCGGAGCTTGAGACCTAGCTGAGCGCTCATTTGTCTGGGTTTTCGGAGGACTGTCTCGGAGTTTGTATTTTATTTTTCTTCCCAGGACTGGCATCCAAGTAGTGTATGCGGAGGGCTTCTTCCTTTCGATTGCAACTGAAAATTTGCATTGCTTCCCGTTGTAGGCGGGCATGATTGTTGAAGGATGATAGGCGCTGCCTGTCTTTGGAACCAATATCATGGCCAAATAATGACTGTTCTGCCACAGCGGATTTCTCTGCCCAAGTCTACTGTGCCACTTGTGTTCTCTTAACCTAGTAATAATGCTGCGCATGGTCGTGCCATCGTAAACCTGTCCACAGCTACAAGGAATTTCGTGTACTCCTGTCGATGAGTGGGGATCCCGTTTGTCCTTGATGTATGAAAGGACCACCTTAGTGAGCGGCATTCTGCTTTTTGGTTGGATGCTGGGGTGTAATGCGCGCCGTAACTTTGTGGCTGTACCCATTGGCTCAGAATGCTGTATGAATGTGCTTGAGTTCCCCTTCCAGATACCTTTGATGGCATGTCTTTTGCTGGTTCATTGCGTGTTTTATGCCTTGTTTCTGTCTTGGTTGATAGATGTTTTGTGTAAATAACGGTCCGTATACGTCCGTTTTCTACAAAAGGCAAAGATCTGAGGTTTTTGTGACAACATGCAGGAAGGCCAGACTATTGTTTTCTTCCTTTTCCATGGCGAATTATATGTTATGGTTCATATTGTTTGAGTATTGTAGAAACTGATCTAAGGTGTCCTCTCTATGGTACCAAATTACAAAGGTGTCATCCACGTAAGCAGCCAGGCTTTCGGTTTCAGGGGGGGCGTTCTCACTTGCCGTCTGTTCAACTTTTCTACAAAAAAGTTGGCTATGACAGGACTGAGTGGGCTTCCCATTGTAACACCGTCTGTTTGCACGTATAAATTATCATCCTATAGGACAGTATTTCTCAAACTCTTCTGCCTCAAGGATCACCTTATCATTTAACAACTTGTTTGTGGACCCCCATAGTTTGGCAACTTAATTTACATGAAAGAGTCGACTTTTGGTTGAATTTTATAATTGGAATTTAATTACTGTACGTATAATATAAAATATTTTCTTGTATACTTAGTTTTAAATGTAATTAATAATAAATTTAGAAACTGAAGTTAAACTAAATAAAATAAACTTGTGTATAAACTGTATTTTAAATTAAAAAATGTATATTTTTAAATTGTACTTTTTTTTATTCATTTTGAAGTAAATATTATACAAGTTTGCCTGACTAACCTTTTATTTAACTTTAGCTGTACATCAGTAAACATTTGAAATGCCACACTCATTGAAATGCCTGAGGATTAATAACATTAAGCACATGTTATAAAAATGAATTTATTTTTCATATAAAGAAACCATTTTATGCATATAAAAAAGTTATTCATAATGTTCTGAATCCACCATTTGTCCATTTCAACAAAGTATTGGGTTACTAAAAAAATCAGTTTATATGGAAAAAGCTTGGAACTTTCATTGGAATGTATTAATGTGAACAATGCAACTGTTTTTTTTTTTTTTATTGAATAAGCTGAGTTCTTTTGGGCTTAATATTGGTGACTTTTACCGTTAAGTCAGTTTCAACATTGGCAAGTTTCTTTTCAATGGTTTGATGTTGCACAACTCTGAAAATGCTTGCTAGCATATAATTGTGGTTGGGAAGCGCACAATATACTTAAGTGCTTTGGTAGCAAGTTCATTAAATTCACTCTGCGCCAGAAACCAAAATTTTGCAAGTTCATTTTCATGGTATACAACCTTCCATCCTTTGCTGTTAAATAACTATTAGTTGGTCCTAGTTCTTTTTCCGAAAAGGCTATCAATGGTGCTGCCAATGTCTTTTTTTTCTGGAAAGGATAGCTTATCCACTCATTCTGATAATCTGCCGGTGGTGAAAAGTACTTCCTCAAAGCTTTTGATAGGCCATTCAGGTGTTCTACTATGGCTTCTCAATATTTTTAGGCAAAGTTTCTTATGATGAAGTCAGAAATTGTTCAAAAATAAGAAAGGAGCCTAAGGATTTCCTTTCTACACAACCTTTCCACACTTGAAGTTTTCCTATCATTGATTCAATTTTCTCATGAACCATTTTGGTCCTTGCAATACTCGGTTTAGTTTATTTAATGTGAAGATACTAACTAGATATGCCACTTTGCACAACCATTCAGTCACACAGTTGTTCGCTGAGGGGAAACTTTTCATGCTTGATGTCTTAAAAAAATTAGCCTCACTTCGTCACGTAATCAAAAAATCGCGAAAGAACATTTCCATAAGAAACCTAGCAAACGTTTATGTGCAAGAACAGTTGTTTATGTTCGCTTCCCATTTCTTTACATAGTTTCTTGAATATCCGTGAGTTAAGAGGACGGGCTTTAATGTAGTTCACAATTTTAACCAACTCTTCTAATATTTACTTCAAATCTGCCGTTTTTTTTTTTTTTTCTTCAGGTTGACAGCTTGAAATCGAGCTTTCAATCCAGTGTTGTGTTCAGACATCGCTTCGCCTCTGTTGGTACTTAGGCCTACACAAACTTTCCACTCAATACCTTGTTCTGAAATAAATCCATAGCAGTGTTATGCAAGACTTCCCTACAAAACAATAGGTCTTCAACAAGCTCTTTCACGTGTTCCTATATCGTATGAAGCTAGTGCAGTTTTTTCACTAGTGGTTCCAGTAGAATTTTTCTTTCTATTCTAGATTTACTCATTTTCATTTCTTCACTTTTTCTTTTAAAATAATGAAGTGTCTTACCAATACAATCCGGATGTTTCGTCTCTAAATGTCTTTGCAGCTTAGCAGGCTTCATTGCGTCACTGGACAGTACATCATAACACAAAAGACATTGAGCTTCTGGTTCATCTTCAGTTCCAGCTCGAATAAATCTGAAACTTAAATGTTCTTCGCTGTATTTTCGCCGTTTTACTTTTCGCAGATTGGCAGATCAGCAACTAGTTAAACTAGCAGGTTCACTACTACAACCTGCCTCTTGATCGCAAGTTAGTTAGGCTTACGTTTAATTGATTCAGTCTGTAACCAAAGATTTATATTGAACGACGCGAATAAATTACCACGATTCACAATTACAAACTGTCAGGACAATCAAACACTATCTTAATAAGCAAGAACGACTGGTTTGTTGTGCGTGCTTACATGTAGCCGGTGCCAGTGACAGTGTTGAATCAGACCTGCGCGCGAAGGCTTGGCTGATTTCACTCGCACCGCAGCTAACTGCTCACGCTGAGTACGGTTGCGTCGCTGCCATTATAACGCTACAGTATATGCTCCCAACTGTTACGTTGATTGCACCTCTCAGCTGCATTACATCGTTACGACAAGGCCACGCCGTGACTCAGTGGTTAGACCGCTTGGCTCTCACCAAGGCGGCCCGGGTTCGATCCCAGACGACCGCAAAGTGAGATTTGTGGTGCACAACACGGCGTTGGGGCGGGTTTTCTCTGGGACCTCCAGTTTCCCCCGCCATCTCATTCCACCGGTGCTCCATCTTCATCTCATGCATCATCAGTGTCACCGCCTGCAGTGCCGTATGTAGTAAAAGCGGGCGTTAAACACTACACACACACACATTTCATTACGACACAGCTGCAAAAAAAAATGTTAAGTAAAACATATGTAGTTCGGCACCGAGCAGATAAGTTGACTCAGTAAATACAATTCTACATTTTCTATAGTTTTAATTCAACATTATAATTTGACTTAAGGGATACCCTCGCGGACCACACTTTGAGAAACACTGCCATAGGAAGTAATGTGCCGAGAGGCAGGCAGTGTTGGAAAAATCGGTAATGTCCTTGGGTAACAGCTCCTCCATATAGCTCATGGCTTCCTTTATCGGTACTTTGGTGAATAGAGGGACAACTTCCTAGCTTACAAAACGGTCCTTCTCCAATTGGAGGTCTGATTTTTTCCATAAAATGGCGGGAGTTTATGACGTGTTTTATTGCTGATATAAGGCAGTAGTAAAGTAGAAAGGTTATTTGGCGATGCTGTATGTGGGAGAGCCTATACTGCTAACTATTGGGTGTAATGAAATCCCATCTTTATGGATCTTAGGTAGACCCTATAAACTGTAGCTAAGGCCTCGCTTCTTCAGCTATCCTTTATGCGGTTTTGTAATGGTAACAATTTTATGAGGGAGTTTGTTTTAGGATCAGTGAGCTTGGGTCCTTTGATAATCTCCTGAATGTTTCGGAAGAGAGCAATTCTGAAATTTTGTCTTTGTAATCTGCTGTTGCCATGACTGTTGCATTCCCTTTATCTGCTGGTAAAGCAAATATGGATTTGTCTTTGTTGAGAACATTAATAGCTCTTCTTTCTTATGCTATTACTCTTGGGTGGTGGTCACAATAGATGTATTCTATAATATTAGACTTCGGAACATCTCAAAAGTTACATCTGTTCATTAGGATAGGAAACATTTCTCCTCACCAGGCCCCATATAAATTTGCAATAAAAAGAATGCCACAATATGCTAAAAAAGTATGGGTACAATTTAAACCTATGTGATATGAAATACTTATCTACCAATTACGTAGAAAATGAAGCTAGTTAGTGAAGCAATAAGTATTATACAAATATAACTATTTGTAACAAAAAACTTATCTTAAGAAAATGTCAATTTTTCTTATTAGTTGAATTAGTTGAAATCGATTTCACGAACCCTTGCTCGCATCCTCAAATCAACACACACTTCGTCAAGGAAGATACTATATTACTATGTGTTTTCAGCATTACCAAAATCTGAAAATGAAACAAACTTAAGAACAGAATCAACTGTTGGTATTTCAAAATTCATTATGCGATGTTTATTTTTTAAAATAAATATCTTCGCAAACCATTAAATCTATCGGAACATTTAATTGTTTTAATAATTTAACTTCAGGATTTATTTCATGGTTAAATGACCAAAAATGATCTGCTACGGCCCATTTATCAGTTTGTTTATACTTAATGTTACGAAAATGTTCTTTCGTTCTGGTTTCCAAATTACATTTCGTCTTACCAATGAAAACCTGATCACAGTTGTAAACAATTAAATTGATAAATACCTGATTTTTTTATTATTAGGAATTTCATCCTTTTTTTAAGAGAAATGTGAATTTAATACAATATTTATTTTGAGGAACTAAAATTACACCAATCTCTTTAAAAATCTTTTGAAAAAATGTTTTCCAACTAATAAAAAAAATTGACATTTTCTTAAGATAAGTGAAGTCTTTTGTTACAAATAGTTATATTTTTATAATACTAATCTACCAATTTGATCAAGAAATGTATCAGTGATAAATTTGGATTATCTCAGATGATCTATCTTCAACTAAAGAGAGCATGGAAGGTACTCACATTCTTTTGTATGTGGCACTTGTTTCTTTCAAAGAACAATTACTGTAGAACTCCTGGAAAAAAAAAGCTGAGAACAGAACTTAAGAGGCAAAATCATCATGCTATTCTGTCCTGTCATTCAAATTTCTTGGGAATGTCCTATATGAAGTCTCTCAACTACTCTATGATCACATTCATAGTAGGTACTTCTGTGTTCCCCCTACTATGAGCAGGATATTTTTTTAGTCTAGACAAGGGTGTAGGAGCATTAAAAGAACTTAGCACCATAAAAAATAATGAACAGTACTAATTTTTCCAATGCCATCATGTTCGGCTACAAAACCGCTTGCCAAAAAGCAGAAGGAAAAGACAGTCATGTCATTTTCCGAGGACTAACTTCCATAAAGGTTGCCATAGTGCCTAAAACATTACCAGTAGGGAAACTGAAGGAAGATGTGACAGAGCTTACATCTGTGCTGATAGCGCAGATGAGGCCGCTGTCAGATGGGTGTTTACCAGACTTTGAGTCTCCAAGGCTGTAAAGTGGAGCAATGGTGCTGTTCTGTGCAAACAAACTAAAAGTTGGCTGGAACAGACAGTACCCAATTGTAACCCTTGGAAAGGGAAGAATTTGGAGGTGGCAGATGCTAAGAAGGTGTTGAATACAACTAAGGTCAACACTAAGTTTCCGCCACCATTTGACAAGATGAAGGTAGAAGACATTCTTGTCAGAATTCATCAGCATGACACCAAACTTCCGACGAGAGAGTGGTGAGTGTTGAACGCCAAAGCTTCTGACAGCACAGGACGGATAATTGTTTTGGTCCTTAATGAAAGAGATTTTGAAGAGCTCAAGAAGAGAGGTTTTAAGGCCAAGCTCGGACTTCGGCAGATCAAATTCCAAGTAATTAACGGTAAACCAAAACCTAACGATGGCAAGGATGGGGCTGAAAGTACTTCAAGCCAACCTTCAACATAAGAAAACAGCTGTTGCCAATTTCGTCAGGAAGTTCAAGTCTGAGGCTATCGAGGTGGCTCTTATACAAAAGCCATGAGTAATTAAGGGCAGAGTAGCAGGACTGGCAAAATCTGGATGTAAGCTGATGTACGATACTACATCGGAAAAGCCTAGAACTTGTTTACTTGTAAGCAGGAAATTAAAATGCTCCCTGTAGTGGCAACCAAGATAAAACTTGGAAATTGGGAAGGACCCAGAGAAATAACAATAGGCTCTGTGTACCTCCCATATGATTCAACTGATCTGCCTCCATCGAAAGAAGTTGAGGACTATTTGCAAAGCAAAGAGGAAAGGTGAACACCTAGTACTCTGAGTAGATGTAAATACACATCACACTGCATGGGGTAGTACTAACTGCAATGCAAGAGGTGAGTCCTTACTACAGTTTATTATTGGAACAGAATTGACAATATTAAATCTAGGCAATAAACCTACATTCATAAAAAGAATCGTAGAGAGGTAATAGATATCACATTGAGTACTATGCATATTGCAAACTTCATAAAGGATTGGAAGGTACTGGAGGAGCCATCTGTGGTGGACCATCAACACGTTCAATTGGCGATAGATGAGACAATGTGGTATAGAATTGTACAGAGATCCAAAAAGAACGAACTGGAATGGATACAAAGAAGTTCTAGGGCAGGCTGTACAAATGATTCAAACGAATGTAAGGGGACGTAGGGAATTTTATGAAACATTGGAACAATTAGAACAGGCCATTCTAGCATCATACTATGACAACTGTCCCCTTCGAGCAAAGAAAACTGCCAAAAATGTTAGATGAAATAACAATCTAGACAAAATGATGAAAGAGGTTAGAGCATTTTATAAAATATCATCTATAAATAGTATATGTAACGCATACCATAGGAAATTCACCAAGTATAACTTAGAGATACGAAAAGCAAAAAGAAACTCATAGAGACTGTTCTGCGAGAATGTGGAATCAACCACTGAAGCAGCAAGGCTTCAGAAGGTTCTTAATACGACACACAGAAATCAAGTGGAAACACTGGAAAAACTCGATAGAACGTACACTCAGACGGGAAAGGAGATGTTGGAGATGTTGCTAGCATGTTGTCATTTTCCTGAGGTGAGGAAGTAGAAGGGGAAGGGGAAGAAACGGTAGAAACAGAGGCCAGAGCTTGAAGAGCAGATTTGAACTCTGCCAACCGATTAATTATGCCTATGCAAGGTGAGCTATTAACATGTTTCAGCCCATAAAGGCTCCAGGACCTAATGAGATACTTCCGATACTCCTGCAGGAAGAATGGGAAAAAATCATCAGGGCCATGACGGACCTTTTCAGGGCAAGTCAAGCTTTGGGGTATGTGCCCAAATCATGGTCTAAAGCTAAAGCGGTATTAATACCAAGGCCAGGGAGGGCAAATAATGCCCAATCCAAAGCTGATAGACCACTATGCTTGAATTCCTTTATGCTTAAAGCAATGGAGAAAATACTGGAAAAATAGATTCAGAAAACTGTGCAATTGAACTCAACTTTACATGAAAATCAATTTGCATACAGACCTGGCAGATCCACTGAGACAGCACCCCAATTGGTTTGCAAACTACAGGAAAGTCTAGAAGACAAGAAAAAGCTTCGGTGGCATTTCTAGACATAGAAGAGGCCTTCAGTAATACATCCTACAACTCAGTGATTAAAGCTGTTAGAGAGTAGGGTGAGCAAGACTGACGTAAAATGGATTAGATCCATGTTAGATGAGAGAAAAATAAAGGCAACCTTGTTTGAGGAGATGCTAACAGTTAGAGCCACTCAAAGGTGTGCAAAAGGAGGACTTTCTCCTTTTCTGTGGGACCTTGTGAACAAAATCATAGCCATGCTCAATGAACAAGGCTTTTATACACAAGGATACGCAGATATCTAGTTATTGTGGTAAGAGGTAAGGTGATGAGTGTCATCCAGGGTCTCATGCAAAGATCATTTAACCTTGTGGAGAACCGGTGTCGGGAAGAGCAACTTACTGTCAACCCGAGCTGGGTAACACCTGTCCCTTTCACAAGAAGGTAGAAACTAGGGGGAACAAGAAAACTGAAGTGCTTTGGGAAAGAAATCTGTATGGAAGAACTGGTATTGCACCTTTGTGTAACATTAGGCAAAAAACTAATCTGGAACCAACATATAGAGCAAAATACAACCCGAGCTAAGAACCTATTGTATGCATGCAAGAGGGCAGACGGCATAACATGGGGTCTAAAGCCGACAATGGTAATATGGATATATACAATGATCATTAAACCACTGATGACCTGTGCTGCAATTGTCTGGTAGAAGAAAGCAGGTTAAGGAACAGTCAGTAGTAAACTAAATAGCCTTCAGAGAATGGCATGTTTAGCCATAACTGGGGCACTGAGAACTACGCCAACAGAAGCCTTGAATACTCTACTATATCTGCGTAAATTAAATAACTTTATTGAGGGACAGGCTAGAAAGAGTTCGTATCAATTGGAGCAAAATGGAAGCTGGAAGGCTCAAAGGCCCAATCTAGGTCACCTTACCATTAAGAGAGCAATAACTGAGGAAGCTTTACAAATGCCAGCAAATTATATGATTCCACAGTATATCTTCGAGAAACCATTGAGACCCAGATAACCAAAAAGGAAGACTGGGACATAAACAGATGGACAACCGATCAGGAAGATATAGTATGGTGGACAGATGGCTCAAGGACTGAGGAAGGAAAAGGAAGAGGGAGCAACAAAGGAATGCCCGAGACATCAATCCAAATGAGCTTGGGCAAATACACTACAGTCTTCCAGGCTGAAGTTTTAGCCATCTCTATATGCCTTGAGGAAAACCTGAAAATGAACTACAGAGATAAGAATATTTTCATATTTACAGATAGCCAAGCAACCATTAAGGCACTTGAAGCTGTCCAGATTACATCCAAAATAGTTTGGTACTGTCACACACTTCTGAAGCTCTTGAAGTACAATGTTAAAATAATATGGGTACCTGGGCATGTAGGTACCGAAGGTAATGAAAAAGCGGATAAACTGGCAAGAAAAGGGTCAGAAACACTATTTGTAGGCCCAGAACCAGTATGTGGGATCTCTTATAGACAAGCCTGACACTGTATAGAGAAATGGGTAAAAAAGAAACAAATGGAAAACTGGAAAAATACTCTAGGATGCAGGCTTGCTAAAGAACTAACAGAGTCCAAACAAGAAGCAAGCTAAAAAACTGCTGGAACTCAGCAGGTAAAATATAAGATGGGTAGGACTATTGATTGGACACTGCCATCTTAAAAAGCACCTACTAGTATTGGAATAATAAGAGACAATGGATGGAGGAAATGCAATGATGCAGAAGAATCAGTCGAACACATACTTTTTTAATGTGAGGATCTGGGAAGAACTAGAATCACTACATGGGTTTACCTTGTGAAAAGAAAGAAAATATCCGAGAAGACCCAATAAGGAGGACCAGCAACTTTTTGAAGGGAACAGGTATAACTAGGTGGGGATGAAGGAAATTACATGGAAGCAAAACATCTTTGAGGTTGACACTAATAAGATATTTTAAAAGAAAGCACATGAATAAAAGAAGAAGAAAGAATAATTTTCCCACTATTGATTCTAAAGGATGACAGATGTTATACAGTCTGGGAAGCAATAATTTGACAATAATCTGATTATACAAACACATTTGTTATTAAATTAATTTTCCTTTTATGGAAGTGTTGAAAACAGTGTTATAATAAATTACATTTGTTATCTTTTATATTATCAATATGCCTATGTATGTAAACACTTTCTGAGTGTTCAACAAATTAAATATCTCATAGCTCTATGAATACAAATGAAAATAATGACATTTTTTTTTTAACATTCAATGTATTTTAAGTACTTTACATAAAATATTAATATTTTAAAGACAATATTTTCTGTTTAAAATTCTGATAAAAATAAAGTAATGAACAATGACAATATTCAGCCTATGCAACAGATTAATAAGCTATTCCTAAAATGACTTAAGTAAATGCTCTCTTTTTAC
Organism: Mantis religiosa; assembly: GCA_030765055.1. Taxonomy (NCBI): domain Eukaryota; kingdom Metazoa; phylum Arthropoda; class Insecta; order Mantodea; family Mantidae; genus Mantis; species Mantis religiosa. The sequence goes on from CM060952.1 coordinate 67,835,805, forward strand.
ATGTGAACATTAATTGTGTTACATACACATAACTTACATTACCATAACATTGCTGCTGACATCCATAAGTTAGGAATTGCACTTGCATTTAATAATAATAATAATAATAATAATAATAATAATAATAATAATAATAATAATAATAATAATAATAATAATAATAATAATAATAATAATAATAATAATAATAATAATAATAATAATAATAATAATAATAATAATAATAATAATGGCAACACATTTTCATGCTTCTGAAAACTTGTACATATGAAGTTCAATATTATATTCACTGAAAAGATTACTCCAAGTGATGGTACTTATTCACTTTACTGAAAACCAATTTTAAATGAAGATGCCGCACATTTATGTCAGTGTAGCTAGCTGGCTGCCAGAAAAAGAGTAGAAAGGAGTGGAAGAGGTAGAGAGGGAGCACTAGTTTAGTGCTAGCTCATTACCTTTTAGCATTATTAGTTGTTCAGGTTTTTATGGCACAGCAAGTAACAGTTTCAGTTCCTTGCATTTATTTGGAATTTCACACTTTAGTTTGAAGTACATAACAATTATTTATTTAGTACACTGAAAAAACAAAATATTTTTCAACATAATTGTCATAGAAAAATAGATGACTATTAAAATGGCCTATGCTTCCTAGAACTCATTTAATATTCATAAAATCTGAGGTGGGAATTATTAAAGTTACACAAACAGATTATCATTCTTTTGTACAGAACAAAGAGGGAAAAAAAGGCACGAAGATCAACATAATTTAAAGTGCACCAAGTTGTAATTAAAAGAAAAAGAAAATGCTGTCATTTCCAAATTCACAATGTTAAATCAATAACAGAAGGTTGTAGATGCTGATAATAGCATGTTTAGATTAAAATCAGAAACTGTGACTTGCACTCTCATTAGCAGAAAAACCTGCCACATTCACTACTGCATGGAGAGACTTTCTTGGGCTATGTCTCTGTACATTTACAGTCGCTTGAATACGTAATAAACATAACTATTAGCAGGTGTTGTATTTATACACACTTCTGTACATTTCATAGAATTCATATCCAACACATCACAATTGGTGGAAACACTAAATAAAAATAATCTTTTTAATATATTTTCATTAGAGATGTCTGTATATAAAATAAAACACCATACATAATAAAAATGATTATATATAAGGAAAAAAAATATGAAAAGAAACAGTTTCCCAAATTAGGAGAACCAGCATCTTTAGAGCATTCCTGTAACATAGCTACTTCAGTGTAACACACAGTGCTGCATTTATTAATCACCTGCTTTGCTGAGTACAACTCTTAGGAATTTTGCATTGAGAAGATTGCATCTTGGAGGAAGGGGAAGGGATGATCAAAGGGCACACCTTTCAACTTTCAATTTCAATAGTTTACTGACCTGAACATGTGGGCATATTGCTTCAAGGATTACTTTATTTTCATAAACTACAACAGGTGCATTTCATTTGTTAAACCATTTTAAACCTATCGTAAGACAGGTTGTTAAAAGAGGGAAAAAACCTTCTATAAAGAAAATAGCTCCTTAAATTCTTAAAATGCTTTCAAACATAATTCACATATTTCACATTTGTTAAAAATTACTGAAAATATTATAAAATTGTGGAAGATACAATACATCAGTAACAATACTGATATATTTTTAATCGCTAAATGAAGATTGAGAATACATATAATAAAATATTCCTTAGGCTGAGGTACATATTTGCAACCCTATTTTGAGGTATGAAGAACTTGGATAAACTGTGATGAAGAGAAACGTTTAGTAAATAATTGAAAATGGTTAGAGATCTATTCAACAGATTTGAAAGAATCATAAATGTGCAAACTTTCTCTTGGATATTGTTGTTTCGTCTGCTACCTCAAAGGGGTTAAGAATAAAACTTAACGTGGTTTTTTGTAACCACCATCTTAAATATTCTTACCCCTGATATTCACAACTAATACAGTTTGTTTATGTGAACAAATTAATTTACATCACAGGAATAATTAGGTGAAATATTCCTTCAATGTTCTTAGTGTACAAAAATAATTTTCAGCCAAGAAACTTCTATGTTTACTCATGACCACTATAAAATTGGCAGTGAATAAATAGAAAGGAACACCGTATCTTTCATAGTAGGTAATTTCAAGCATGTCTGCCTCATATTTAGAAGGTCCTGAATTTGAAACTAGGTCTGAGTGAGGTTTTACCAAGGCTTTCCCTTATCCTGGCGGATGAATGTCGGGTTACTCTAAGCTCTCTAGACACTGGGCTCATTTGAGCATCATTTCAAGCATTTCATTGTCTGAGATGACTTATGTGGAGGACGATAATTTAAATTAAAAAATAAATAAAATGACCTGTTGTTTCTTGATTCACTTGCTAAGCAGTATTTTTGTAACAAATATTCCTAACATGCTACACTCACATTGCTAAATAGGAAAATTTTGAATAAATCTGATCATATGGGTATGTGATAAGTACAGTTTGAATATTTTTCTTGCAAAGAGCTAACAAAACCATGACTATAAACCTTTCACTGAAATACTATGCAAGAAAGAATTCAAAGACCTAATAATACTTATTTCAAACTAATAAGTAATGAACTATAAAAAAGCATTTCAAAGCTTAAAAGGAAATTAAGCAAAGCACAGAAGTTCAGAGTTATCACTTGGAGTAAGTGCTTCATTACCCATTATTATTGTAATCAACTGTATGCCAATATTAAGAAAACACTCCTGCAATCCTCTGTGTTAAGATGAAGTTTTGTGTTATTGTCTGTTGATTTACACTTTTGGAACTACAAATCTTGCATCATAACTGCCAACTTCTAGGAAAAATATATTACTACTCTTACTCTGCATAATACTAAGGTTTGGTTTTTTTTAATGTTCAACAAAACTGTTATTCTAAAGTAAGAATATGGCAACATGCCAAATGAAGTTTCTGATAATCTAAAATTAGAAAAATAAAAATATGCCTAATGATACACAACAGCACAATGCTTTAATATGACTTATACACAAAAGCACCTTTTGAAATGGAGTTCAACAGTATAGCACTCAAAGGTGGCACCAGCCCTCTATATTTTGCTTAAGGGTATATCATAAAAAATAAAATATCCATGGCAGGCTAAGCTACTTCAGATACACATGTGCACCCTTTAGGTTGATCCTGATGAAAACCTGTGTATCTGAAGTTACAGTACATCAAAATTCAAACTATTTAAGTAGCTTCATATCAAACACTTATCTCTGTAATAACTGCTTATTTATGCAATTAAATGAAACTTCAGACTCATACAGTTGCACTCTAGGTTTCCAAGTTACTATTCCTGATTTAGCTGAGATCTAGGTGGCCTTAGTCATTGGTTTATATTCCTGCTTATAATAGTTTTATTTTAACATTATGGTGGATCAGAGCAGTGACCTTATGAACTTACACAAAGTATTAAGTAGGTGAACATTTGACAGCGAGTATAGGCTTTCCCAAATGGTTACACCGCTTGACTGTCACAAGGCCTGGGTTCAATCCCAGGTGACCACATGTGGGATTTATGGTGGACAACACAATACAGTGTAAGGCCAGGTTTTCTCTGGAATCTCCAGTTTACTCTGCCATTATTCTACCAATTGCTCCATTATCATCTTACCTTTCATTCATTTCACCCTCATTCTGTCATTTACTTCTCTCACTCTCACACCAGGTATTGGACTGATCACCTATCCTGGGTATTATATGGGATACAGAGCTTTTGCTCCTCAACCCTGATGATTAAAGACAAGGGACAGACAAAGAAGAAGAATATAGGCTTTCATGGTCAGAGTTCATATAAGAGAAAGTTATTTCGAGACTGTTGCTGTGTCTGCTAGAGCTGAAATTCCAGATGTTTCATCCACAGTTGCAATGGACATCTTCAGTAGAGTGGTTGAAGTTTCCTTGGAGAAGGTTGTGGTATGTCTCAAATGTTGACCGTCTGAGTTGTTATATTTACACAGAGAACACTCTCCATTAACGATTGATAGTAGGGGCCTGATTTCATATGTGGTGTTGCTTTTTTTTTATAGGTTCACTTTGTTTTCTCACATTTTATGTAATGTTTCTTGCTGGATGACAGTTGTCTCTTCTATTCTGTTAAAATTGTTTGAATGTTTGTCAATTTAAATAGATTTGCACTGTAGTGTGTCATGGATGAGGATGCTCATGTACCATAACTCAATGACAAGTTTATCCTCTGCTTCAGTGGGAATTCGACAACTACAGACTTTTCTGTTTGGCCCAAGCAGCAGCTTTCTTTGTGCTCAGTAATCCTGATATTAATACTGTGTTATGCATATAGCTCCAATGTAAACCGAACGACAAGAGTGGGGAATATGGTACAGTGGCACACACTGACAGGTGACAGGCTCTGGAGATTCTTTAGCTTAGCTGAGCTTAGTAAATTGCTCAACTGCAGTAGGCATAAAAATAGTCATGACACTGTGGCACTGCATTATGTACTGAATTCAATTAGTGATATTCCTGAAGTATGGTTGAAAAAGCTATTCCTATTTTTGGATTGGCTTTGCTTTTGAACGGCAGGTTGGAATCTGACATGGTATAATGGTTGATCTGTGTGGCAGAGTTCTTGTAACAAATATGGTTGACAAATGTAAGCAGCATGATTCATGAATGTCTTGCTCATGGCCCATTTTTGTCTGGGATAATGGTGTGAGTCTACTTGAACAGAGATTCCAACTATCATTCAACCGACTTCAATCCTCAATTGCAGATGTCCACCACAGTTGTGGATGGAACAGCTATTTCCAGCAGACCATGGCATAACAGCCTGGAAATATTTCTACTTCTAAACATTTGATTAATGATGTAAACAAAATTAATTCAACCTTGAAGATGTTCTGAAACCCGCATTTTACTGCATTTTCACAAAATATATTCATTTTATTGAACACCAGTAGTTTATGGTTTAACAAATACTTAATCCAACTTCAAGTTGCCAGAGAGTTAGCTTTTGTTATTTTCAGAATATTTCTATGGTATGGCATAGGATAGCAGAATGACAACAAAACCCATTATATTTTTCTTTTGTCTGGAATTAAGATCATTTATACAGAATTAGATTCTTCAGCCATATAAGATGCATCTTGTGCAAACCAAATGAAAAATTGGATATTAATTGCCTGATATGCCCTGCCATCAGCCTAAACTAATGTGTATAAAAACTATTGGAATGTGAGGGATTAATGACATTTTCAAAAGCTTAGTTTTACAAAAGTTCTGTGAGAAAGATACAATTAAAAACAAGTTGAACTTATTCTGAATATAACTCTTTTGCAGTTAAAAGCATTAATTATCCATCCGAAAACAGTGCTGAGTTAGCTTAAGCAGTACATATGTAGCAAAGGAAGGAAATGTGTGAAATATATAAAAGAAAGTAATACATTTATGAAAAATAATGTCTTCAAACATGAACCACCAACAGTTAATAAAATGTTACTGCAAGTAAGTGATGGAAATTACCAATAGCAGAGTTGATTTACATTTGGAAAAAAGTACTTAGTACTTATTTTGTGTTTTTGTTAATTATTGAAAAAATATATGTACTTCGTCGTAACAAAATATAAAGGATCTTTCTTAAATGTGGTTTTAATCCATCCCATAACATTTTGGTGACCGTGACAGGATACGATGGATAATTTAAAGAAAGAAAGAAAGAAAGAAAGAAAGAAAGAAAGCAAGAAAGAAAGCAAGAAAGAAAGCAAGAAAGAAAGAAAGAAAACAAGAAAGAAAGAAAACAAGAAAGCAAGCAAGAAAGAAAGAAAGAAAGAAAGAAAGAAAGAAAAAGAAAGAAGGAAAGAAAGAAGGAAAGAAAGAAGGAAAGAAAGAAGGAAAGAAAGAAGGAAAGAAAGAAGGAAAGAAAGAAAGAAAGAAAGAAAGAAAGAAAGAAAGAAGAAAGAAGAAAGAAGAAAGAAAGAAAGAAAGAAAGAAATATTGAGCATGAGAGATTGTTTTAAGTGAGCGGCGAATGCATTTGAAGAGAAATTAAGAAACAGGAATTCCACAACACATGATCTTGCCGCAAGCTTTAAAATACTGGAAGATAAAGTTGGAACGACTTTTTAGAAGTGGTGAGCTACTGTAAGAGGAATATTGTACGACTGACAGAAGTGAAGAAGAAGAAACACTACATTTAAACGCAACTGAAAGTTACCGCGAATGATGGCTGATTCTAAGAAGCAATTACGAAAAACTGTTGAAAAGGGATGCGGACATGGTGAGCAGTGAAAATAATAATCTAAATAGTGTGAACGTAGGTGCTAGGAGAAGCCTAAAATTGCCAAAGTTAGAACTTAAAAGTTTAATGGCAATGTCAGGAACTGGATAGTATTTTGGGCTTCGTATACATGAAGACGAAAGTATAGAATCTGAAGATAAGTTTCAGTATTTGTGCCAAGCTACCACAGAGGATTCTTCTGCGAGAGAGCTGGTTAATAGCAGAAAAGAGGGAAAATTGTTACACCAAACACTAATAATCTAAATGATGCAAGTAACTTTCCCAGTTGCAGTTTCACTCACTCTTTAACAGCAAATATCTTGATTAACAGTAACTTGAGATATCATATTTCTCATGTACTGATATCCTCTGCATAATTTTCTTATTCTTCTTTGTTTGCTTTCTTTACATGGAGGACTTACACCTCCCTGGGCTTACAAGTAGACATCTGGGGTGAGACGCCTGTCAATGAGCATACAAACTCAATCAGAATGAGTAGTCAGAATGGGTGATCAGTCTGAGATCTTGTATGAGAATGAAGGATATGATATGAAATAGGGCAAAATGGATGAAAGGAAAGGCAATGATGGAATAGCAAGTGGAATATATGGCACGGGAACCGAAGAACCTGCAGAAAAGTCACTATATCCACCACAAGTCCCACATATGATCCCCTGGTATCAAACTTGGTTTGCACTGGCGAGAGGCAAGTAGTACAGCTACAGAGTGTTGTCCTCCATAGTTTTCTTGTTCCCTAAGTAATATCTTCTCCAACTTTCAATTTTCACTCTATTATGTCCATCTTAACCAATATATGGAGCCTATAGTTATGAGTTTTTTTATATTTTTAGAGACCAGAAAAGAAGAGATCTTTCCACCAAGGAATTACTGCAAATTTGAGTTTAAAACAATAAATTAAACATTGTGAAAAAAAAGAAATATAATATTTTAAGACATATGTGACTTGATTCATTTACATTTAAGAATGTACTGCTAAACATTTGTATACTGACATAATCTAAATGAAGGGGCATGTAGGATATTAAACATGATTTTATGGTAAGTTTATCCACAGTGGACATCAGGCTCTAAGAAAAGTTACTTAAATACAAAACCACAGCTTGGCATTTATTTAGAAATGCCCATTTGTGCAAGTTATAAAAACTGCAAATAATTTCTCTGTGTTCTAGATGTAGCACAATATATGATTATAATATAAATATAAACAGATTTCAAAATTAATTATACTTATGTTTGTATTTGCCTAATCTTTGTGTCAAACATTAAAATTCTCACATTTGCAAATTATAAGTAGATACCGTGAGTAAACATGTACATTATATAAACAATTATGGCATATAATCTATTAGTAAGTACAAATCATCTTGCATATTTAACATGTGAATCGCATCATCTTAAAGAAATATAAGTCTTATCACAATCTAACACAACAATAATAAGGTATGTACTTATGTGGGGTCAACTTTAACACTTTTATATGCTTCACTCATCTGTCTTTATTGCAGGACATGTATTGTGAGGTGAAACTCATCATTTGCTGCTTCTTGACAGCCAATGTGTTCTAGTTGACTCCATGTAAAGGCATAAAGATTTGCTTCGCTGTTGTGATTTTATGATAATTATAATATGCTATCACATTTATCTTCTCATTTTGAACTTAAAACAGCTGGTAAACATTGATGGATTTAGTATTTTGCGCACTTACCCTTCTTTTTGTGTGATGCTTGCACACATTCAAGACTCAATAAATGTTTTTAATGATGATAATCTTTTAGAATTTCATCCTTTTAATTTTCATCTACTATGATAAAGCATTATCATAGTTCTAATCTGCCATATTTTTATTCCTAATATAACATTAATGGGTTCTATAAAATAGCTTTTTATGGTATGTCTTATGAATGACAGCATAGGAACTAACAGCTTCATTTCTCAAAACAGCAATACAGTATTACCCCCCCCCTTTTTTTTTTTTTTACACATTTCAAGGAACCAGGGAACTAGTGGCGTAAATGGGGGAAGTGTAAATTGTGGGACTGGCCACGCCATGGCTCAGTGGTTAGACAGCTTGGCTCTCACCAAGGCGGCCCAGGTTCGATCCCAGGCGACTGCAAAGTGAGATTTGTGGTGGACAACACGGCGCTGGGGTGGATTTTCTCCAGGACCTCCGGTTTCCCCCACCATCTCATTCCACCGGTACTCCATCTTCATCTCATGTATCATCAGTGTCACCGCCTGCGGTGCCGTATGTAGTAAAAGCAGGCGTTAAACACTACACATTTCATTTCATTTTGTAAATTGTGGGAAACCACTTGCATAGTGAAAAGTCATGGTATCTGAAATGCACATTGTTAATATTATAGATTATTTTGCACTTATTCCTAGTACTTATCTCAAATATCTAGAGTGTAAACTTTATTGGTGAAACTGCACCTTTTTTTATGAATACTTTAACTGCTTTGGTTCTCAGCATTCCCATTCTAAACTGGACGTGAAAGACTGCTTAATTTGTCTCAGAGACCTCTTTATCCTACCCTAAGTTATTTTATGTGCCATAAATCTACAGCAAAGTACCACTAGCTTTACTTCCCTTCCAAAGGAAGCAATGCAAACAATTTACAGCTCAAAATTCCATCACTCTCTCGTGGATTGAACTCACTACCTCGGAACCAGCTGGAAATATATTGTCTTTGTAATTCAACTCATTCATTGGCTAGGAAAAGAACAGTTAGGAATTGTGTAGTATCTACATATTTGTAATTTGATAAACTTTTATAGGTGGGTATGAAATTATTTAAGATGAGATAAGTAGGGCCTGGATTTAAATGTAAATAATTTGTTTCCTTAATCTGTAAATACCCAATACTGAATTAAATTTAAAGGGAGCCGATTAATGACACTAAACAACACTTACTTTTATATTTTCCCAGAATAGGTTTCAGAGACTGTGCCTCCATCGTCAACCGGACATCGTTAACCACTCGATGTCCGGTTGACAATGGAGGCAAAGTCTCAGAAGCATGTTCCGGAAAAATTTAAAAGTGTTGTTTAGTGTCATTAATCGACTCTCTTTAAATTTAATTTATTACAACAAGACTGTTTTCAACACTTCCAAGAAAGGAACCCAATACTGAGTTTACTATTCCAATCCAGCACCAAGAAAGGCATTTCCAAAATTATATTTCACATAAAAATACATATTTTGTAAAAATAGATATCTAAATAAATATTTTTTACATTTTGCTCATAGATACACATTATAATACTTTTGCAATATTGCATAAATAACTATTCTCAATAATTTCTCTACAAGTACATATAATTTAGCATTTCATTTTATTTACAAGATAAAACTTTATTTACTCTATATTTGTTACACCTGGCTAAACAATGAAGTAACAGATTGTACCTTGTTACAATCACATCACAATAAAGCCTTTGGAAAGGTTAATTAGTATTATGAATTAAAAATGCCAAAAGTGAAAAACCAAATAGTGGTGAACATTTGCATCACTATGTTTTAAAGTTTAAAAACACTTTTACCACTGATAAGAAAACACTAGTTTGTCAGCCTTGCATGAAATCTGTGCAGATCAACATTTCCAGGTAAGCAGCTGTATCACATCTTTATCGAGGTAATTTCTTATATGAGAATCAACACCAATTTCTTCTTCTGGCATATTAAAACATTCAGAATTTTATTCAGAATTTTATTCAGAATTTTATTCAGAATTTTATTCATATTTAAAGCACTTAATTTCGTAGGAAAAATTATTTGTAGTCGGTTTATTGACAATCATCACTTACCGACTACAAATAGTTTTTATGATTAATTTTGACGTCACTGTTACTAAATTCCTCCAAACACACATAACACTTAATTTCAGCTGACATTCCTCTTTATAACATCCCAAGTTCAGAAAGTTTCTTACTATATATACAAATATAAATCCTCTGAGTTGACTCATACAGAACAATTGTCTTTCAAATTTTTAGGAGAAAATATTAAGATTCACTTGTGATAATGAAAAAATCTGGGTCGCCATTGGCAAAATTGACGAGATGGATAAAACTGTGAGAAATGCAATCATAGGTGTATTGATAAATGGTAAATTTCTCAACAAAATTTCTTGCTAACCTATAAAGAAATGCCAGCGACAAATCATGTGCTAAGAATTTTAGTGTACCTTCGGAAACCCTGTGGCTAGATGGTGTAAAGTATGACAGTATATTGGCTTCTGTTTGCAGAATCTGCAGCAGATATTAAGAAACGTACCCAAGGCCTATGTAAGTTCCTGAATATGATTCATGTAACTTGTGTTGTTTAAGCTCTGTGTAGACTGCATGAAGCATACAAATTCTTTATCCTAATGTAAACAAGCTAGTATCCAATGCAGAAAACATGTTCATAAAAGCCCCATCATGGATTGATACTTAAAAATATTAATCCTGATCTAGCATTGCCTCCTACACCAGTAGTCACACACAGTATCCAGTTTAAAGCTGTGGTATATTATGCATATCATTTGAAGCATTTGCAGCAGTAGTAAATGTACTGGACAAGGATAAGGTTGACATCATATGATGCAGAACATTCCTTTTCCCAATATACAGCATTACTCAAAGAAAATAGGCAAGGCTATGGGTGCACAACCTGAAGATGACATTTGTTGTGCAATGCAACTCCAACAAGAGGTTTAAATCTATCGTTTAGCTGCAACTGGCAAGTTCTAATATTTAGTGATCTATAAGCTAGATATTTTGTTTTCTTCTAATTTTTTAAAAAATATTTTCCAATTTTAAGACATATGTTTAGAATCATCAGCACATAAAAAAAGAAATATTTTAAAGGTTTTTAGTATATAAAAATTCAGGTCTAGTAATAAGTACTCTTTCTCTCCACATAACTTTTAGATTTTTATGTAGTAAAGAAATAACAATATGAATGAACTTTTATATTCCAATGAGAACTTCATACAAAAATAATTCAAAATAGATTTCGGTAGGGCTGTATTTCTTATATATTTGTCTTTCCAGTTCATACAATTTTCAACCCCTCTCACAATAGATCAAAAATGTGTATGCAAAACTTCTACGGTTACACATGCTTCAGCATAGATAGGCATCACTTCACTTCCATATTCTTCCTCTTCTTTATCACTGATGATAGATTCAGCTGATTTTTGTTTTTCAACAAACTCCAGATCTCTTTCCTCAGTAGTAATCAGGCATTGATTCCCTGCATTTTACTGTTATGGAAGTGTCTTAGCTCAAGCAGTGACAACTGCTATGGCATATCAATCCCTTTCCACTCATTTCCAGCAAGTATTGGCAAATAATCAACCATTTCTTGAATGGTGCCAATTAGTTCATCGCTGTGAGATTAAGCAAAATCCTTTGCTTCATGATTACTGATTTTGTTGCTGGAATTCAAGTTACTGCTGACGATTCATTATGTTTCTTTTTTTTTTCTTTTTTTAACATTTTGGTTACATTTGGTTTTTAAGTTTTCCTAGTGGATTCCTTTAATAGTTGTTTTTTGGTTTATTCATTTTTTGCATTTTTATCTTAGATTTATTTACCTGTATCTTTTTACATCTTTTGTTGATTTTGAATACAATGTTACCCAAGAGGAACGGTCAATTATTTGTTTTTGTTATTTGATTTACCATTTGTGTGGTTATTTGCCTTGTCTTTACATGTGTTTGAGTCTATGTATCCATGTATATGTTTGAAGCCTTTGCAATTGTATTAACACTTTTAATAAATATTTAACAGTGTCCAAACAAAGATAGTGCAGTCAATGAAAACTGTACATATTCAGAACCCTAGATTTGGAAAAGCAATTTCCAGTGGTCCTTCAAAAAGGATGTAAAGACAGTAGTTAAGTGTCATTTATGGCATGTAAAAAAACTGCAAGCCTTTGAGTAAAATTAAGCAGTCTTTCATATCCAACATAGAATAGGATGCTGAGAACTAAGTTAAAGAGCATCCATAAAAAAAAGGGCCTGGCAATGGGCTGAAAATTAAGCATTTCTAATTCACCATCTCACTACCATTTTTTCTTGCTGAAACTGCCTAGCATGATGTAAACAGCAGGAAATATATTTAAAAAAATATAAACTGAGAAGTTACATTATAAACAGGAAACTCGAGGGAACAAAAGCATAATGAACGATGGTAAAATGGAAAAAAAAGAAAGAAAAAAATATGGGGAACCTAAATGCGGAGTAATACTGCATTGAGATATTCTTTCACTGAACTTGGCAGTAGTAAATACCTATGTGATCCATTTGTATAGGGCACAGCTCATAGAAACAATGACAGAATTATGCATCATTTATTTTCATATACCTTGAGATAAACAGAAGTTAAAAATTACAAACCCAACTTTGATGCTCCATTTTTGTGAAATTAATTTAGCCCACTTTAGTTTTCAAAATATGAATTTAAAAAAAGTATTTATTTAATATTTGTTTAATTTTTGTATGTCCTGCACCATGGCTTAGTGGGCTAAGGCAGCATGCTTTGGTTCCCTGCCATGGAAAGTGTTCTGGGATCAATCCCAGCTCTGGGGGTGTGGATTTTAAATCCCGGGTATAGGACTAGTGCCCACTCAGCATCGTAAGGAAATTGGGGATACCGAGATGCTGATCACATCTCCTCCCCGTATCGGTTGGATGATCGCCCACCTCTATCTTGCATATGTGGGCATAAGGCGGGCAGTCGGATTGGCAGGCATTGGCCCTCTATGAGCTGTTGCGCCATTTTTTTTTTTTTTTAATTTTGGGATAGAAAAAGTAGAAAATTATAATATATGGGAAGTAAATGTTTTTAAAAGTCAATTCAACATCTTTGGTCTTAAATATTAAAAGCAGAAGCATTATTAACAGTGAAGTATTCTTCATATTTAAGTTTGAATTTATGAGTCACTATGTTTACACTCAGTGTGTAAGTGAGTCACCAAACAGCTGATGATGAGATCGAATGATCTTGAAAACGTTTCAATTATACAACAACAAGTAAGTGAAGACTGAGTGTAAACATAGTGACTCATAAATTCAAACTTAAATATCTTTGGTCTTACTGAATAAATCCATCAATGATTTTAAATCAATTCATTTTCTGCGAATTACTGCCCTCTGTGGAGATGACTAGTATGTCAGCCATGTTTGAGCAAAGATAAAAAAAGTAAAATAATTTACAGTTACTTAAAATTATATAAACTGTTATTTAAAGCTCTGCCACCTCCAAAAATTTGCCTCTTATAGGCTTGCTTACACTGCCCTATGCAAATTATACTGCTACCTACATGGACTGGGCAGGTCCAGGTTTAGCTGATTTTGTTCAAAATACTAATGTACTAATTGCTAACTCTGCACATTTCATTCAGATCAATCTGCATGGATCTGACTTTTGCACCAAAACTCCTCCATTACACATGTAATGTTAAGTTTCCTTATGTTAGTTTCCAGGCTTCTATCACAGTAAACAATTCTGCAATTATTACCATCACAATAGTTTTACAGTGGAAAACACAATTATGTTCCACTAGTGCAACAAACATTGTAGTTTAAACAGAGATACTTCTGTACTGAAAAGGCACAATGTATACATGATTTATTAGTTTTTACTATTTTCATATGCAATTATACTGCTAGTTGTTTCTTATTTACAACATATTGCTGGCCATTTTGATCACCACTTTCATTACCTCCAAGAGCGTATGTCACTGGAACAGCATACACAACAGTTCCAGCAGTACTGGGTTGAAAATTAGCTATTTGCACATCCGGTGTGACTTCTACTCGAAGAGACCTACTCTTGTTGCCCAGCATACAGTGAAACTGATTGCTTACATTAACTTTCAGCTCCACATCACGTAACCTAAAAAGAATACACAACCATATTACTACTACTTAGTCAGAGCAGAAGGTAATAAAGAACATGGCAATTAAAGACAGATAAACTCTTGAGAGAATTAAAGGAACTTAAAAATATGATGGAACAAATTATTGGGTTAGACAAAGGTAATAGAGAAAATGAAGTAGGCAAGAAATCAGAGGAAATTATGAGAGAAGTCCTTTAACCAAGAGAAAAGTACAAAACTTTGAAGGTAAGAACATAATTATTAAATTATAGATGAGTCTTATTTATTTCACATTGGCTTCACTTACGTACCTATATTGAGGACATGTTTTGCGAACCATTGTTTGCATCGTAGGCTCTAATGCGACTAAAGCTTGATCCAGTGGTGTGGGTAGTTCTGGAGTTGTTGCTGCCATCTGTTGATTTTGTGATGAATTTAAATGTGGGGTTGTCTTCTGGTGGGATTTCAAAGTTCATTAGTTGGTTTTTATGTTTTTCTATGTATATTCTCTCCCATAAGACGAGTTCACTAGGTTTTTGTACATATTTTAGTAATTTGGCGCTATCTTCAATATCATGATTTTCAGTCCAGAGATGAGCTGTTATTGCAGACTTATCAATATTTTTGTACCTTAAGTGCCTAAAATGTTCTTTCTTTCTAGTGCCTATGTTTCTTTTTGTCCTCTCTATGTACATTTTTTCAGTCTTTACACTTAATCTTGTAAATGCCTGACTTTACTTCTGGTTTTATCTTATCAGTATTATTACTGTTAAGTAGGTTTCTTAATGTTGGAAAGTATTACAAACAAATTTCAGGACTGGCTATGGGACCTGCTATCACCACTTTTGGCTAATTTATACATGAGCTTTTTCAAAACACATAACTTAAGCCTTCTCTCATTTTTAAAACATGGTACAGATACGTAGACGACATCTTTGCAATAGTACACTACAAGTAAGTAGATGATGCTTTGAAACTACCCAACCTTCAAGAACCCAGCATACAATTCACAGTAGAAACTGAAGAGGACTCTATTCTACCTTTCTTGGACCCTAAAATCACAAAAAACAATGAAAAACTGGAATTTGTATTCATAGAAAAGCAACACACACAGATAATTACAAAAAAGCAAATAGTATCAACCCAATTCCACACAAACATGCCACCATCAACAGTCTCACACACAGATTAGTAAATCTACCCCTCAGCCAGCAAGAATATCAAAAAGAATACCATCAAATCTTAAAAACGGCAATTAAAAATGGATATGGAAAAAGCCTTGTAGATAAAAACTAAAATTCAAATTTCATCTACCACATCCAGTTTATTTTCATCCAGTTTATCATACATATGATTTTGGACATGTAAGTTATACAGAATATATTATTGAATACAAATAATTGTTGTGCATCATTGATAACAAAATATAAATATACATACAGATATAAATACAACTGTTTTTAATTACAAATTAAGGAATAAATTTAGCATGTCATAATTCATCAATACAATACAGGCTTTTTGTTATCAAGTACCTCTTCAGAGCACCTTCAAATTTACAAGATTAAGTGTAAAGACTGAAAAAATTTACATAGGGAGGACAAAAAGAAACATAGGCACTAGAAAGAAAGAACATTTTAGGCACTTAAGATACAAAAATATTGATAAATCTGCAATAGCAGCTCATTTCTGGTCTGAAAATCATGAAATTGAAGATAGCACCAAATTACTAAAATATGTACAAAAACATAGTGAACACGTCAACGTCATATGGGAGAGAATATACAAAGAAAAACAAAAACCAACTAATGAACTTTGAGATCCCACCAGAAGACAACCCCACATTTATATTCATCACAAAATCAACAGACGGCAGCAGCAACTCCAGAACTACCCACACCACTGGATCAAGCTTTAGTCGCATTAGAGCCTACGATGCGAACAATGGTTCGCAAAACATGTTCTCAATATAGGTATGCAAGTGAAGCCCATGTGAAATAAATACGACTCATCTATAATTTAATAATTATTTCACTTCACTCTGGTGTTCCCATACAGTTAAATTTCGATATATGTAAGAACATAAGTTAGTACCTGCTGAGTTTGTGAATTGAACAGAATGCAGGAAGGGATGTGAGATGCACAGTAGAAGATCTTTTAGAAGGAAAGAGTAAATGTAGGCTAGAAGATATGAGATATCTGATAATTTCCGTTTTTGAAAGAGAAATAGAAGAAGGAAAATATTTGCAAGGTTTACAAGTACACAACTAGTTTTCTAGGTGATAAAAGCAGGCAAAGAAACTAAAAGGTATTAATATCTGTATTAACAAAGGCTTGAATTACAACTACTGCAAAGAGAACTATTAAATTAGAACTATTAGAACTTCTTGCTAATAGAAGCAGAAGATACATTCAAAATACAATGGAAATTAGTAAATATACAACATTTTAAACTATGCATAAATGGAAAGTTGACCAAAGGAGAAGATAATACCAAGGATAACTTATGTGCAGTGAACCAAGAAAATATAAGGTTGATGAAGGCAGAAGTCCAGGACATTACACTGACACAATAACTAATGGTTCAGTAAATGCGGAATCAACAAAAATAGCAAAACAGTGAAAGAGGAGTCAGAACAGAAGAAAAAAAGAATGCTGACAAATGACAGAAGAGAGATGGTAACATCAACTCAATATGCTATGAAGGTTATGTGACTGGAAAGTGAAAAATCTTGGTGCAATCCCCAAGACAATGTGGAAGCAAGATTTGATGTATCAAAGTTTGAATGGGTAGGTAAGATAACAGGACAGAAATATACTATTGAGCAGCGAAGACAAGAAATCAAAATAATATGTATAAGATATGGAGAAATAAAGAAAGTGATGGAGTGATGAGTTAACACGAAGCACAGTGGCAAAGTGAATATTAATATACCTTGTTCAAGAAGGAAAATGGGAAAGAAACACAATAAAGTGGAAGTATAAAGAGTAAGAGAGCGAGTTACAAATAACAGTATAATATCAGGTCCTATATTTTAATCAGGGAAAGATAACATTTTGTTAATTAGAGAAAAACTGATGAAAAATAGACAAAATGATTTCAAATTGTTCAAATTACTACCCCCAACAATTTGAAATCAGGAATTTATCAGATTAATTGTGAAACCTGTGAAAAAAGCTACATAGGAAAAACTAAGAGAAACTTGTTAACCAGGCATAAAGAACACCAGAGGAACATTAAGTTGAAACAAACAGAAAAATCTGCAGTTTCACACCATTTTTGGACAGAAAACCACAACATTGGCCACAACATTAAACTAATTAAATCTTTAAGTACACCCATAGAATTGGATATTTGGGAAAAAATATTCATAAACAAAAACCGTGATAAAGTTATAAATTTTGAAATCCCGGCATTAAATGAAGTATTAAAACTTAGGGGCTAACACCAGATGGCAGAGTGATCGGAGCTCCGTAGTAGTGGAAGAAGAGGAAGGTTCATTTAGTCACCAAACAGCTGAGGATGAGATCGAATGATCTTGAAAACGTTTCAATTATACAACAAGTAAGTGAAGTTTGAGTGTAAACATAGTGACTCATAAATCAAACTTAAATATAAAGTGCATACATTAAAAAGAATTTTTCATTTGAGTATTTAGTGGGTAGGCTAAATGGTGAGGGTTCTTTGGTGTATGATATACACCAAATGATGAACTCCAAAAGTAATGCATAAAATTTTACTGATAACTGTACATGTTGTTTAGCCACAAAGTAGAAGGGGGGAGATATAAGATCAGAGCATCTGCTAGCAGCAGGTATATTTGTTGTTTGAATGGTGTTTTCTATACTGGGAATTAAGGAGTTTTCATGAGAGTAACAGCATGCAATCATAAAATTTCACTGCATTAATATTCATTATGAACTTGTTTCGGTGTGGAGATGAGCTGCGCACTATAGGAAAGTGAATAGGTGGATTACAAAGTTTAAAATGGGAAGAGTGTCCACCAGTGATCTGCCACGAGAAGGGAAGCCATCTTCTGCACACTCCAATTAGAACAGGGAACGTGCTGAAAAACTCACTATGGATGATCGCTGTCAAGGATTGATATCTTTGGTTACTGAACTTTGAACTGAACATCAATATTTTCATTTGTTATGTATGTTTGCATGTTCCTTTCTTTATATGTTCTTTGGATTAAAATATACAAGATGGAGTCAAGTGTTATAAGTGCTGTTAATTAACGTCTCCACATTATTTTGGTGCCAAAACTCATTTGGAATAATAGAGGGAGTAATATAATGAGACCGGTGGGATGACAACAATAGGACAAAAAATCACAGCTAAGTATAAAACACTGCAATAACTGTGGAAGTTGAGTTAGACTAACACTATCAAGAATTAGTGCACATCTCACAGTGAACTTCAGTACTAGGTCCAAGAAGCTATGACAACTCAATAATGCAGAATCCAATACTGTAAACCTGATGGGTGACAGCAGAGATGAACATCTACACTTACTGAAGCGCAAAAAAGCTAAAGAAAGGGCTAATGTTACACATTTTATTAATGCCATTAATTTGTTCAACGACACTACACCACCTTAAGTCTATCAGCACTACACGGTTGGTTGCAAGAGATATGAAAATAAACTTTGTACTTCGGACGACTATTCAACACTGCCTGTTTGAAGACTTTGAAGCAGATGCTTCCAAATGTGAATTATATATAGAGAATGCCAAACGTGCCTTACTGCATGCCTTGCGGGGTATAGATAAGATTAGCCAGAGAAACCACCTCCATAAACATTGGCCAGCTCATTATGCTGCCTACGCCTACCATGATGACGCATTGGGTGAAATTACCCACCATTTGATTTGAATCTTTCTCTGGTGACGTAAAGACATGGTCACGATTCTAGGAACAGTTTGAATCATTGGACAAAAACCAGAGTATCTCAGATATTAATAAGTATGCGCTCCTACGAGGTTATCTAGAAGATGAACCGAAATGTCTTGTAGACCAAGTTACAATCAGTGCAGATACATTTAAGCAAACCAAGAAAATACTTTTAGGCCATTATGGCGATAAAAATAGGATAATTCAGTCACATCAAGACTGTCTAGAACATCTGCAACAGGCACTTAATAATAATCCAGAATCTCCGAATGTCACGTATTTTGAATGCCACCAGCATATCCAAGCACTCCCAGCCCTGGAGGAAGATGTAGACGTATATGGAAGGATACTAGTACCTGAAGTCCTTCATGCCTTTCCTGATGATCTTGTCGCCAATGGCTTACCCACACCAAAAGGTCAAACATACAGGAAAGCAACATGACACACCTGATGGAGTTCCTGAATGAAGAAGTTGAGAGTGCTTTAAACTCACAGAAGATTTGTGGCGACTTTTCTCTACCAGTTGCAAAACTCACCCACAACAGCCCTGCTTCATCACAACACCATTCCCAACAAGTTAAAACAGAAAAAAGGAAAACATATTCCAGACCCGTTCTGCATATTCTATGACAATCGAGGGCACTCAGCTCAAGGATGTCAACGAATAACAAATCTACCGGAAAGAATGGAAATACTGAAGAAGATGTTTCCTTTACCTTAATCGAAATCATAATGTTTTACAATGCAGCAAACGAGACAAGGTGTCATGCAGAAGTTGTAAGAAGCTACACTATATGTCAATCTGAAATAGAGAAGACTTGTTACTCACCTCTGTAGAAAAAAATTGATGTCAAGACTCCGAAATTTACATATCTACAGACAGCATGCATTTGGATAATACAGCCTAACGGAAGCAGCAGACTTACACGATGTATGCTAGATGCCGGTAAGACAGTCCAGCTTTATCACTTCCTCCCTGGTTGATTTGCTACAGCTGACAATCACTGATAACAAAAATTAATTGGTGACTACGTTTGAGTCATCTCCCATCATCTCAAGTTCCAGCCTTTGAGAGCACATATTCACCTCATTCAGATGTGCCACAAGACATCAGTACGCTCACGTCAATTTGTAAAATTAAGTTGGTTGATCTGAAAGACGACTAGCCTGAAATACGCATTCAAATATTAATTGGTGCAGACCATTATTGGAAGATTGTGAAGATGAAACAACCAATAAGACATTTGCCATTCTCAGTCTTACTTCCAACACACTCTGGTTGAATCCTCAGAGGGAATCGTTCTGCCACTGGTGTGAACCAAATGACAGTTCAGCACATTTCCCTTTTCAACGAGACAACTGACGAAAATGTACATTCATCTGTTGTAAAGCTACAAGAATTCTGGGACTTAAGACACTATCGGCATAAAGGAGTGCCGAAATTGTACAATGACAGCTAATGATAGCGCCATAGTGCAACAGTTTCATGACTCCTTTTGGATTGAAGGAGGAAGAAGCGTAGTGTCTTCCATGAAGGAAAGATATACTCTTCACGGACAACCTATCCACAGGAGAGAAATGTTTCTTTACACTAGAGAAAATACTTAAAACATCTGAAGAATTCAGAGTCATATACTATCAACAAATGCTGAATTAAATCTTAAACGAGCAAGTTAAATTGGTTTCTGAAGATGACACAAACAATGCCTTGGAAATGGGTCCGAATCTACTCCCTGAGATTTTTGCCACTTCCTTACGATTTCGGACATATTCAAAGGCAATTGTTTGTGACGGCAGTCAAGCAATTCTGTAATTGGTTCTTAATGAAGATGACAGGAAGATAACACAATTCCTTTGGTATCGTGTGGAAACAGACATGAAGGAAAACTACAAGACCACAAGTGATGTCGTATCTTACTGGTTTTCACGATTACCGTTTGGCCTCACTAGCAGTCCATTCCTATTATCAGTCAAACTATGAGAAGTTGCAGTACAGTACTCTGAAAGATATTCAGTCACATTAGCAGTATTAGATAAATTCATGTTCATGGATAACTTTGCCGCAAGCGGGAATGACGATAACCATATACTAACCCTCTACTATGAACTCACTGCATTACTGAAATACATTTAACTCCCACTTACAAAATGGGCCACAAGCTTGGAACCTATGTAAGACATATGGAGATGTGAATGTCAAGAACTAAAGGTAGAGACAGGAGTACTAGGAGTAGACTGGAATAAATTGACTGATCAGCAGAACATTACAGAATCCTTATCACGAAAGGCAGGAACAAAGTGGAATGTTCTCCGTGCCAAGCCAAATTCTATGATTCACTAGGATTGTTAAACCCGGCAGTTATCATTGCAAAGATACTCTTCCAAGACATCTGGTTAAGGGGAATCGATTGGGACGAGATACTACCAACAGACCTTGCACAGAGATGCATGCAATCCTGGACATTGAAATCACAGAGTTTATCGGATACACTCATTCCCAGATGGATTGAAATATGCAATAAGCAAAGTGACTTCGAGATACATGCCTTCTCCGATGCATCAAAAAGAGCTTATGGCGCTGTTCTGTACATATGATCTGCTTCTGACACAACCTATTCTGTATGACTGGTTTGCAGTAAGACTAGACTTGCACCTATCAAGAAAGTCACACTTCCTCGATTAGAACTGTCTGCCACATTGATTGGCTCACTCTACTTTGCTACTTTTGTACAGCAACTGATTAGGACATAACGAAGGCAACTGTGTGGAGTGAATCTATAGTAATCCTGGGATGGATAAGAAATGATCCAAACAAATGAAAAATCTTTGTATGTAACACAGTGGCCGAAATATTGGGGTACACTACACCAGCCAATGGAGACACTGCCCAGGAAATCAGAACCCAGTGGATCACCTTACACGTGGTATTGAAGTGCATAAGCTATGCTCACTCGACAACTCGTGGAGCGGACGACAATGGCATTTAGAAGAATGAACGTCTTTGCCTTGTGATTACAATAGCGCAGACACGACACTACCAATGGACATCACAGATTACCTCACACAGTATATTCAGACAATGTCTAAACTTTCGTTGCAGCAATTCAACCTCAAATCCTTACACATCTTTCCTAAGAGTAGAACAATTCAGATATTACTGGAAATCACAGCATGTCACTGCTTGGATCTTCCGCTTCATAGAAGCAATGAAACACAGAAAACAATTTTCCTGTGCATTGATAGCTGCTAAACTGCAAGCAGCTCAGAATTACTGGATTAATATAGTCAAGAACAATGTTTCGCGGATGAACTGGCCGCACTGCATAGGAAGACCTCCCCTACTAACATCATCTATGATTGCCCGTTTCAATCCTTTTGTACAGGACGCTGTCATTCATATAGGAGGAAGATTACAATGTGCAGACCTCACAATCACTGAGCAAAATCCAATACTTATAGATAGAGCTCTCACTTCAACAACTATTAATTATGCAGATAAATATTAGACTTCATCACCTGGGAGTCCGCATTGTGCTGACTGAGATTTGGAGTGAATTTTGGATTTTACGAGCTAGGCAGATGGTCAAGAAATGTCTTCACACTTGTTTGCCATGTAAAATAGTCCACAACTGTAAGCATAAGTTCCTCTTATCACTTGATCGGGTACGGCCTACACGACCATTTGCAGTTACAGGGATTGATTTTACTGGCCCACTATAGGTAAAATTTGGCAGTGAGCTCAAGAAGTCCTACATTGTCTTATTCACCTGTTCCACTACATGTGCTATTCATCTTCAATAATTAGCCACTGACCTCTCGACAGACAGATTCCTGATGGCCATGCAGCGATTTGCCGGATGTCGCGGATGACCTCACACAGTATATTCAGACAATGCCTAAACTTTCGTTACAGCTAACAAAGAACTGGCGGAACTATTCAACCTCCTACAAGACTTCAAGGTACAGCATTACCACGCACACTTTGGAATTATGTGGAAATTTATTGTGCCACAGGCAGCTTGGTGGAGAGGATGGTGGGAGAGGATGATAGGCTCTACCAAGCGCTGCCTCAGAAAAAGATTAGGTCAGTCACAAATGGATGAAGAAGGCTTGAATACAATTTTGATTGGCATTAAGGTTATCCTGAATTCCAGACCAATCGCTCAAGAGACAAACAGTGATGACATCCTGACACCTGCTCATTTCCTCACAGGAGAGAAAACTTACTACAATGCCAAATGGACTGGAACCATCAATAAGAGGACACCTCATAAAAGAATTTTGCCATAAGCAAAACATCCCAAAGGCTTCTGGCAATGCTGGAAGAAGGAATATTTTCTTTTGCTGCGAAATTATCATGAGGTAAAGAGACAAGGACTACACAAGCCCAGAGTTGGAGACGTCGTACTTCTACAAGATGATCTTAGGCCGAGACACATGTGGACCAGAGCAGGGTAGAAGTACGGAAAGGAAGAGACAACAAGATCAGTCTGATTGAACCAGAATCAGCTGACCCATTCAACTGGTCGGTCATCCCTTAGACTGACCAGGGTCAGGAGGATGTCACGGGTTGATGTCTTTGGTTACTGGACTTCGATATTTTCATTTATTATGTATGTTTGTGTGTTGTTTTCTTTGTATGTTCTTTGGATTAAAATATAAAAGATGGAGTCTGTGTTACAAGTGCTGTTATTTAACGTCCCCATAATTGTTATGTGACTGTTGAGCAAATTGGCTTCAAACAGGCTTAAGCAATGGAATAGTGATGAGAATCATTAAAGAGAAATTACAAATTTCAAAAGTGTGTGCACATTGGGTGCCTAGGATGCTCCATGATGGGGCGTAGGGGGGGGGGGGGTCGTACTGAATGACTTCCTAGAAGAAATGTTGATGAGACATTGCTCAGATCCATATTTTCTTGATGAGGGAGTCACTGTGGATGAAACATGTCACAGAATTTCTCCTCGAACATGAGGAGGCAACATGTCTTGCAACACTGAGACACCCTCCACATTCATCTGACCTTGCTCCCTGTGATTTTTGGTGTTTCACGCATTGAAACTTGGTCTTCTTGGGAGATAAATTTCATCAAGGGCAAGTCTGGGTTCTACTGTTTACCAGTCTCTAAAACTCCACCTGAAGAATGCTACAAAATGGTTACCAGAAGTGGGTCGAATGCAGGAAGCTGTGCTTAGACAAAGGAGGCAATGTAGAAAAGTAACATCTGTATGTCAGACATCTATGTGCAAGTAAATAATTTTGAGAATATGCATTACTTTTGGAGTGCACCTTGTATTTAATATCTTAGAGCTAACCTCCCTTGGAATCCTAAGAATGTGCATTAAAAAAAACTAGCTTCTCAGTTCATTACCATTATGCATTCCATCCCCCCCCCCCCACACACACACGCACGCACGCACGCACGCACACACAGATATATATATAAAGGGGGGCCAGGGGAAAAAAAGAAAGGAAAATCACGAAAAATTTCCTATGACATTTATATTGGACCCAATTACAAATGTACAATAGACTTCCAATCTATGTTAAAAGAGAAAACAATGCTGTTAAATTTAAACAATGTGTTAAAAAATACCTTTTAAATAAGCCTGTATATAATATAAATGCATTTTTGCAAGCTATATAATGTTGTAAATTTTAATATTGTAAAGTGTATTTTAATGTTATAAATTGTATTTTAATGTATATTGACAATGCTCGATACTTTATTAGTCTATGGGCGGTAAATAAATTATTACTACTATTTTCACTGACTCACTGACAGATTAAACTAAGTTACAACATAATAAAAAATAGTTCTCTGATATTCCCAGACCACTTCAAAGTCTTTACTTTCAAGATGTGCAGAAGCTAGGAGGGTAACAATAAATAACTAATACAAATGTACAAACCTTTATTCGACACCATACACAGCAAATACATAAGCTTTAATAAATTGTTAAGAAAACTGAAGTTTCCCTGCATATCAGCTGAGCCTCAGAAATGACTTCAGGAGTTGATGACTCAGCAAGGAACACCTAATTCTGCACGAAGGAAATACTTTTATTACGAAGCCCATCACTTTTTGATCTATTCAAGTTACAAACCTACATTCTAATATGTAGGGCTATGATATAGTTTTTATTTATTTTTTTATTATTATTTTTTTAATAAACATCTTAACTTTATTGTATATATAATACATTACAGTTGTGATCATATTTTATACAGACTAGGTAAGCTCTAGCTAGTGTTACACATCTTAAATCTGAGTGCCTTTTCCGTTTTAATCTTCTGCTTTCTGGGTCTGGTGGGTAATTGGCAGGAATTTGCTAAACCAAATGGTTGCTGTGATGGTCTAACAATTTGCAGAGCCTATTATAAGTTGTACTGAGGACTGTTGTTACTTCTGGTATGTAGAGATCTGAGTGAAAAGTGGAGCTTCTGACATACCATGGGGCATTGGTGATTAAACGAAGACACCTGTTTTGAATTGTTCATATTCTTACACAAATACAAATATTTGCCACTAAGGCTTCACTTATCTTAAGAAATTCGTGTTAATACTTCTTTTCAAATGGAGATCGATTTTGCAACAAATTGCTTGCATCCTCAGTCCATAGATAAACTCCGTTATTTATCTTGTTTTTGTTGTTGTCAACTCCGTTGACTGAAGGCGCAAGCAATTTGTTTGCAAAATTGATCTCCATTTGAAAAGAAGTATTAACACCAATTTCTTAAGATAAGTGAAGCCTTAGTGGCAAATATTTGTATTTGTGTAATATTTATTGCTTCACTATAGCTAGCTTCATTTTCTACGTAATCAGTTGTTTATATTGTTTTTATTTGAGAACCTGAAGCTGAACTCCAGATTGGCAGCTGTACATCCATATAGATTTAATCAGAGGCCCTTTTGTAGCAAAGAGATAGTGTAGATTTTGAAGACATTAGGTGTTTCAGTTCATGTTGACGGTGACGGATTTTCTTTATTAAGTGAGTAAAGTGACATTTTCATATATCGAGATTTAACTGTATTGGAACAGCACAGTGAAGCGAAAAATTATTAATTTTTAGATGAGTCGTATTTATTACACATCTGCTTCACTTTCGTACCTATTTTGAGGACATGTTTCGCAAATCATCGTTTGCATCTACGGCTCTTAGATGCTTGAGTCGCATAAGAGCCGTAGATGCAAACGATGATTTGCAAAACATGTCCTCAAAATAGGTACGAAAGTGAAGCAGATGTGTAATAAATACGACTCATCTAAAAATTAATAATGACATTTTCATGTTAATCATTGATCTAATGTGAGCCCAAGTACCCCACTGACTCTGATTCTGGAATCGGCTCTTCTCTGAGCAAAGTAGGATGATACTAAGTATTGCATTTGTAAGTGAACTTGATGATGCATGACTTTTTCAGATTCATTATTACCCTCCAATGTTTGCACAAAGTATCTATTTCTTCACAATAATTTTGTAGGTTACTTGCAGCTGCTTCAAAGGTACCTTTGCTCAGAACTGTGACATCAGCAAAATGTGCAATTAAAAGATGGTCAAAAGCCGGAAAATTTGCTGCGTAAACGATGTACAATAGTGGTCTAGAGCGCTGTCCTGAGGTACTCCAGAATGAATAAGTAATGACCTTGACATGCTGATTCACATTTGACAGAGAATGTGTGACTGGATAAATATGAAGTAATAAATGTTAGAAACTATTTGTAGTTGGTTTATTAATACCCGTCACTTACGTGTTTATATTTATGAGAGACTAGTTTCAAAGACCATCGCCTCCATTTTCAATCTCTTTCCAACTGGCATCTGTTGTCTGCTCTCTCTCTGGTGGTCGAACTATGAACTTCTTTGTCAAATTATCTACTGGTGGGATTTCAAAGTTCATTACGCGATCCTTATTTTTCCATATGAATATGTTCTCCCATGTTGTCAATTTATTTTGGTTTATCACTCCTTTTAATAATTTTGGATTTGGATCAATGTCATGGTTTTCATTCCAAAAGTGAAATGCTACTACTGACTTATCTTCTTGTTTCAATCTGAGTAAGTGACGAGTATAAATAAACCAACTACAAATAGTTTCTGAGATTAATTTTGACATCACTGTTACTAAATTCCTCCAAACACATATATGAAGTAATAAGCTTGTACAGCGTGTCATTCAAATGAGGTTTAAGTTTGTACAGAAGACCACCGTGCCATAATTTATTGAAAGCTTTTCCAGCAAAACATGCCCAAACCAACTTTTCTTCGTAAGTATTTAATATGGTATACACTATATGGTGAAGCTGTTGTGTACATGAGTAATTGCGTCTAAATCCAAATTGTGCTGCAGGTGGAATTTCTTCCAAGTGTTCCATTAATTGTGGTAGTAGTAAGCGCTCAAACATTTTGGAAAACAGAGGCAAAAGGCTTATTGGGTGATAATTATGTGGGTCACTTGATTTTCTGTGGCTTTGGTATCATGGTTACTACGGCATGCTTCCATTTTGATGGAAAAAAGGCTAATCGAAGAATGGCGTTATGCATTTGTGTAAGGAAAACAAGTA
Source organism: Mantis religiosa (assembly GCA_030765055.1). Classification (NCBI taxonomy): domain Eukaryota; kingdom Metazoa; phylum Arthropoda; class Insecta; order Mantodea; family Mantidae; genus Mantis; species Mantis religiosa. The sequence goes on from CM060952.1 coordinate 67,863,446, forward strand.
TTTTTCGAGGAAGAGCTTCTAGAAGTTTGGGAACAATTAAATCTTGACCAGGAGCTTTGTTCTTCATTCTGATGATTGCATTCTTAGCCTGCAAAGGAGTAAAGAATCTATTGTAAGGTGATAATTGGAGAGGCTGAGAAAGCAATTCCTGTACGTTCTTGGTGAATTCTATATCTGTCAGCATTTCGTTGAAACTGTTCATATAACAGCTCAGAAAATATGTTTACTTTTTCCTCTGGGGTTGAGAACCAAATGTTGTTCATTTTTAATGGAGGAATTCTCTCTCTACGTTTTAGTATGCTCTTAGTTTTACCCCATAAGATCCATCCTGGACATTAAGAGCTTTCAACTGATATTCAAGAGCGTTATTACGTTGAAGTTTGAGTGCTTCTTTTAATTCTTTACAAGCTCTATTATAACAAGTTTTATGTTGAGAATATTTAGTTTGTTGCCATAGTTTTCTGCAGTGCTTTTTTACTTGGTAAAGTTGTTGAATATGGGGAGGAAAGTTTGGTGCAGTATATTTTTGGACACACAGTTTAGAAGAACTGCTTGCTATATTAGCAGCATATTGAATATTTCTTGTGATTGCAGTAACTGCAATGTCTATAACCCAAGGTGACTTCAAAGGCATGCGCAAGTCAGGAGTAGACTGAAGTGTTGTAGCATATAGCGTCCATTTGAAAGGGTTCCAGATTAGGCAAGGAGAAGATATAAGGATTTCATCAGAGCTGTTCAATGTAATAAGTAGTCAGAGCTTAATTCGTGAAGTACAGTAGGATTTGAGCAATGGCATGTGCTGCCATCATCATGAGGAATGTGTTGGTTCCACAGGAGACGATAGTTCCAGACCTAATTGATAACTCACGTCATGTATCACTCTATTTCTTGGATTAGCAACATTTGAACCCCAACACAGATGCTTGCTATTGAAGTCCCCGCCAAGTAGATAACAAGACTGCAATTCATGAAAAACAGCCCCAAAAATCTGATGAATTAAGTTTGTTGGCTGAAACCGAATAACTGAACTAATTTGCAATTTGATGCTATTGAAATAGATTTGTATATGTGAAATTTGATACTCTGGTTCAATGATGGACAGTAGTTGATGGTGTGATAATGAAGTTTTTATAAAAATTGCAGAGCTACCTTTTCTCTCATTGCTGTGATGATCAGCTCTGTATATGTAATATCCTGGTATATGGTAGTGTAAATGTGGTGCCAATTTAGTCTCTGTTGCCAGCAGCGTGTCAATGTTATAATTTTGAAGAAAATAAAGTATTTTGTGATACTTATTGTTAGTATCTTGGCAATTCCATGTGCAGATATTGATTCTTTTATTAGCAGTAGAGTTCATTATTTTTCCAGGAGCACCAGTAACACTTGAGAAAGTATTCTGTTGTTTAAGGACTATGATACAATGAAGCACAAAATTAATACAATTTTGAGTCGAACTAATACTCAGTGCTCCATTTATTGCTAGTATTTACCTAGAACACGTTTCGTTAGGACTTCCTAACATCATCAGCTGTTGTCGACTAATGGATGCCGGTTCAGTGAACTCCTCGGAGGTGATAGGTGCGTCTCTGTCGGTATCTTGATGAACTTGAAATTGGGGTTGTCTTCAAAGGTAGTATTGAAATTAAAGATGCGCCCAATCATTAACAACATAAACACACCCTGCTACAAGCTATCCAAATGGTTAAACAAAAAATTTAAGGAGCTACCAAAATTCAAAAGCCACAGTAATAAAAATTCGTTGGAATTCATCAACAAAACTAAAAATCTACAATTTTCTCCCACAGACTGAATGGTATCTTTTGATGTAATCTCCTTGTTCCCAAGTGTTCCGAGAGACAAACTCATAGAGTACATGCAAACATGGCTTCAGTCCCTACAAATAGACCAAAACACCATAGAGGAATACCTTCAATTAACCAATATTTGCATTGAACAGTCCTTTTTTACATTCAATAAAAAAATTTTCAAACAAAAATCAGGACTATCTATGGGCAACCCATTGTCCCCATTTTTGGCAGACCTCTTCATGAGCTTTTTGGAAACGCACATCACAAAGGCATTCCCACTAATTTTTAAGCATTGGTACAGATATGTGGATGACATTTGGGCAATAATAAATGAGAAACAAGTGGATGATGCATTAAAACTACTTAATTTACAAAATCCTGCAATAAAATGCTCCATAGAAAAAGAGATAAACAATGAAATCCCTTTCTTAGATTTGAAACTTACCAGAAAACATAATAAACTTGAATTTGGCATACACAGAAAGGAAACACACACAGAAAATTTCATAAAATCAGATGGATATAACCCAAGACAACACAAGCATGCTGTTATCAACAGTTTAACTTACAGGCTGGTTAATGTACCTTTAAACAAGATAGAATATAACAAAGAGTACAATAACATCATTCACATTGCAGAATACAATGGATACAGTGCTGAATTGGTCAACAAGAAAATAGATAAATTCAAAAGACAACTAAGATGCAAACAAGTAACTACTCTCTCCCCAATTAGCAATGAAACCTCATACAGAAAATTTACTTATCATCCCAGAGCTACACACCTTTTCCAAAAAGTTTTCAAAGAACACAATATTACTTTGGCCCCACAGAACAAATTTAGTGTACAACACCTTTTGAAATTACATAATACAAAGGAGATACCCACAGGCAGAAAATCAGGAGTGTACCGGATAAATTGCAAGGACTGTGACAAATTCTACATTGGAAAAACAAAAAGGAACGTGAACATTAGGCTTAAAGAGCACTTTAGGAACATAAAGAATAAAGAAATAGATAAATCGGCGGTAGCGTACCATTTTTGGAAGGAAAATCATGACATAGAACGAGAAATTCACTTACTAAAAAGTGTCCAAGGTCCAGCTGCATTAACCACGTGGGAAAAAATCTTTATAAAGAAATATGAAAGTAAACTGTTTAATTTCGATACTACCTTTGAAGACAACCCCAATTTCAAGTTCATCAAGATACCGACAGAGACGCACCTATCACCTCCGAGGAGTTCACTGAACTGGCATCCATTAGTCGACAACAGCTGATGATGTTAGGAAGTCCTAACGAAACGTGTTCTAGGTAAATACTAGCAATAAATGGAGCATTGAGTATTAGTTCGACTCAAAATTGTATTACTTGAGAAAGTGTTTGAATCAATGGGTGCAATAGTGACATCAAAATATTCAGTTTGGTTATTAGATTGGTTATATCATTTTGCATGGTGGATTGACTGCTTTTGTGTTCATTTTGTTCTCGATAGGGCATATTTGTGCATTGCTGGGAGTGGTAGTTTGAGAATATGTTTTGGAGAGGTCCTCTGTGTGTAGACGCTAATGGTGGCCAAGAATGCTGATCTACAGAGAGCGAAGCTGTATCATTGTGAGTTTCAGATTTTATGACATTTCTATTATGACTACGAGGAGCGACACACTGCAGTTTAACATGCACTGAACAGCCCTAATATGATATAGTGAAGCACAAAATTAATATAAACAAATAAATGAACAAAAGTGCAGTAGAATGCTATTTATGGAATGAGAAACACTGTAGAACAGGAAATTCATATATTAAAGTGTTCAGAGAAAAGAACTTCATAAAGAAATATGAAAGAAAACTTTCGTGATTACCACATTTAATATCCCAATCTCAAGTTCATCAGGTCACCGAGAGAAGGCCTAAATAAAAATCCAATGGTCAACATGAGCTAAGGATGTTACCAGTTAATAGATTATTGAATATTAGTTTGACTCAAATTATATTTATTACAGAAGTACATTTATCAGCACATACAATTCAGATATCAGAATATCTATTTAGATAAGATAAAAATATTTGCTGCAGACCAGGAGTGGCATATTAATTTCTTAAAAACAATATAATTCTGTAAACATAAGTTGATAACTCACTGTTGGTAGCGATGACAAAGAACTCCCACAAGTTCTCCCACTCGATCTTCATGTGATGGATATGGATTGAGGGCCACTACGAAGTCATTCCCCCTGCTGGAGTGTATTACCACTAGCTGGTCTTTGCCTGGACTAATGCTAAGGCCAGTTACCTATACAACAAATTCATTGCAAGGTTATATAACAGCTAAGTCTACAAGCATCCCTACCCCATGAGTGTTACATACGAACTGTTATCGCTTGATTAACCAAGGTGACACTCAAAAGGTTTAGAAAATCAAACAAGGATTAGTTTTAAAAGTGAAAACTATTTTATTATTTTTCAAAATATTCCCTTTTAACATTTTTACAGTGAATAAAATTGGTTCTTAAAGCATTGATGCCAATCTTCCTAAGGCACTTCACAAGCCAGGTTTTTATGATGTTCCACTGCTTCATCTGATGATTAAAAAGTGATTCCACACATTTTATCTTTAATTTTTGGAAATAGAAATTACAAGGTGCTAGGTCAAAGCTGTATGGTGGACGATTCATGTTGCTGACCTTTAGGGGATCTAGAAACTCAGTTGTTAAGTTTGGCTGTATGCAATGATACATTGTGTTGATGAAAAATTATTTTTCCTTCTGTACATCTTTTTCAAACCTTTTAAAAAATTTATAGTAGACAGACATTCATGTATGAATTAGCTTTAACAGTACATATATCTTCTAGTGTTATTGTGGCAATGTGGACAGTTTTACAAAACAAACTAGTAAGCAGTTTGTTACCAGCACTGCAAATTTGGTGGAACTTTGTAGGCTGAGGTTCTATTCAAACGGACCATTTTTCAAGAAAGTAACACTTAATTCAAGGTTCATCACCAATAGTGATATTCCAGATCCAATTTGCTGTGCTGCCTCTGAATTTTTCCAGCATTTTTCTGCATTAATCAATTAGTTCTTGTGTTTTTGTGGGATAAATTACATATGTAAAATGTTTTTCTATTAACTCATACCAATGTTTACTATTGCCCAAATAAATTCATAAATTGTCCATCAATCTTCAACAATTCCTCGAACAGTGGCAATATTTTCATCAGTAATAGCAGCTCTTGGGAGTCTTTCACAAAATTCACTACTAAGAAAAAAGCTCTGTCGCATATGATTTCGTTACTTAAACTCGTGGAGTTTTGGTATATAATAATAATCAAATACAACACATTTTCTTGTCACTTTCTTATTCAACCATCTATATTCAACTTTTCATACAAAGATGATATATATATCAAAGAGTAACCCAAAAGAAAAAAGAGAAATTTATTATTCACTGTGTTTCTCTTTGTAACTTATATGGTGTCCACTAGGGGAGCCTACAGATCCATTTCTAAGTTGATCTTCACTTTGTTTAGAATAATGATTATTTAAAATCATTAAACTCTGTCCAGAAATATTCTATCAGTCAAATACTTGTTTGGATGAACACAAAACCTTTATATAAAGATAATTAAACAAATTACTTATTACAGCAAACTGAAGGAACTACATGGCAACTTGCAGTAGCTGTGAAGTGTAAACAAATTTCATTTTTTTTAACACATGACATTCTAAAAATGTTCAACCCTCAAACAACAAAACTGTACATACAATTCTCTTTTTGGAAAAAAGAATCATATGTTTGTTACATATTTTATAGATCTATGCATATATGCACTTTTCTCTTAATTTCTCCACATGCCAATAGCATGTGCTAGTTTTCTCTTGTTGGCAGCTACACTTTACAATAGCTGCATGTACATGGCTCAAGGAACCAATAATACTGGAGACAAGATTTGGTGTTATATGATTCCATAGTAATAAACATGTACTTGAACAGGACAGGGCTGTACAGCTCCTCTACATTATTCACACCCTTATAGAAATGAAAAACAAATGGAATTGAAACACTATGTTAAAATCATATTGGTCTGCCAAAATATGTGAAAACAAAGGCTCTAAGGAGAGAAGAAACACAGGTGCATCAGCTCCCACCTTTGACCTAAGTTGCTTGGCAGGACAAGAGGGTAGTTATGGCATTATCTAATTGCAGCTGAATGACTCATGATAGACAACTGAAAAATAGATGCTCACAACAATACGTCAATTTTCATGCCCAATATTATCCAGGAACAATATGCATATGGGTAGTGTTTATGTAGTAGAACACATATTACAAGCAGATCTCTCTTTACAAAAAACAATTAAATGGTATAAAAAGTACTTTTACACCAGCTGGATATAACTATATATAATTGTTCAGTAATGTGGAGAGCTCTAAACGCACACATGATAACCTTATTAAATTTCTGCATATCAATAGCTTGCAGACTAATTGAGCACTAAAACATTCAGAGGATTCTTTGTACTGGGGGTACGAAAGCCACCACTCTAGCACCCATCGTATTTGAAGGGAAACACTTTCTTAAGAGGATACCAACCATAAGAAAGAAAGTTGCATCCATTTCGAAAAAGGTTGCAAAAGGTAGTTTGCATGAAAACCAGTATGTTTTGTATGTTTTGCCTTGAAAGTGGAGATGTGCCCTTGTGTGTTTATCTGTTTTGAGGTGTACCTTCAAAAAGAAATCTTTAAAGGTAAGCTTTTATATCTTATAGAATTTATTTAAATTTATTGTAAAAGAGAAAGATTACTACTTATATAGTACTAAGTAAGCATTAAATGCATGTATGGACAGGACATATCTAGCTGTGCATATTGCTTCTCCTGCATTTTAAAGTGCATGTCATATGACATCCATGTCGGTGAAAGGGTTAAACGTCACAGCCCCATATCAATAGATTTACTAATATGTAAAAGAACAAAACAAAATTCCAGTAGACTATCTGGGCTGGTATGACCTTGTTAAGCAACAGCATTGCTAAACAAAATATGTATTTATTTACTTCCAGTTTCAGGAAGCAAATACTAGGTAAACCATCTCACATTTTGTTTCTCAAACCTATAAAATTTGTTATAATTGTAGTCTTCAGAATCCAGGTGCATTTTACAGTATTTTCTTTTCAGGTTGACATTCACTTGCAACTGGACCATTGCCTTCAAGTTTGAGACACTTACTGAGGTGGATTAAGAAATTATAAGCCAAGGCTCTTAATGTGAAGTCACAGTTTTGATTTACTAACACAACTAGCCGTAACTTGCTAGAAGAAGGGGATGAGTTTTGCATTTTATTATTATGGAAGCAAGTCATGGATAAAAAATCACAGAAGCACTTTTAACCCTCAGTTCTTGTTAAGTGATATGCGAACACATTGGTTTTTGAAGCCCACCCCACATTGCAAATACTATTTTCGATTTCCTGCACAAGAATTTTGATCTTTGTGTCATGTTGCAATGGTTTCTTGAAAGGTATGAGGATGGCAAAATCTGGTCACCTTCTCTACAGCTTCTTATAGGGATTCTAAAAGAGGAAATTTCAAAGGAGGCCAGGATATGTAATGCAGACTAAAGTTAACATTGATGAGTTAGGCATATGCCATTGATACACTTGTGCTATAAAGTAGTGACAAATTAATCAAAAAACTTGTAAGTGGAGAAAAGTATATACAAGGTTGACTCACTTGCCTAATTTTAGTAAAAACATTATTTGTTTGCAAGAGGTTGTAGGGCAAGACCAGCAGTCATGCTGAATATGTTATTCACTAGGAACAATTTTCCAGATAGTAGTGAGTAACTCTGTATTACTGCTTAATACTTTAATCCAAATAAATGGATATGTGTAAAACAAGTGATATATTCATGTGCTGCTCTGCATATTAGGGAATATCTAGCTAAAACTGAACAGCCTAAACATTCTCCCTCACTAAGCATAGTTTACACTTTTTCCCTCTATATTTAGAAAAAGGATAGCTGATGAAAACTGATTTTTTACAGTACAGCTTTGTTTAATATCTTGGGCACTTGCTTTTCTGTGTTTTGCCTTTTTAAACATAAGAACCACTGCTTCCTTTCCTCATTATTAAATAAGAAATGCAAAATAATGTAGAATTATGGCACACTGATCCTTATACAGAGTGACACATAAGAACCAGGTGTTTTTGAAATGAACAGCACTGAGTTGATTTTCAAGCAAACCTTATTTTATTTTTACCAAGTTTAAGAACTTCTAACATTTCATTTACATAGTTAGGCATGAAAAATTATGTCATTCAGTTAGCAGCCATCCTTCCGAATACAGGAGGAAAAAAAATCACTACACTATAGGTCAGGGGATCTTTGTGGCCATGGAATGCCACTGATTTGCGAAATGGGACGACCAGGGAACATGCTCCTCACAACTTCCATTGATGCTTTGGCAGTATGTGCTGTGGCACTATCCTGTTGGAAATAAACAATCTAATGCCTATTCATTGTTACTGCAGTACCAGTTGCAAAATGTTTCCAGCATTTGGAAGTATCGTCCTGATTTCACTGTGATTGTTTTGCCATTTTCTTCCAATACATATGGCCCAATTATTCCTAACAGGGCGACAGCACACCAAACTGTGACATGCTCAGAGTGGAGAGTTGTTTCATGGATAATGTGAGGTTTGATGGGGGGTTCAGTAATGGAAGTTTTGTTTGTTTACTGCACCACTCAAGGGAAAATGAGGTTAAACACTCATTAATCACTACTGCATTGGGTACTCTTCATAATCACTTGCATATGCACAACGAAGTCTTCAAGCTGCATAATCCACAGGTTTGAGCTGCTGAACAACCAAGATCTTGTATGGACAGAAGCGTAAATCTAATTGCATAAATTCTTCTTAAACTTCCATGGTTCAACTGTAATTTACGCGCATGTTGACATGCGAATCAAGTGGAGCTCCAAATGAAGGTCTCTCTAACCCCGCCTATGTTTTCAGCCATCCTCATAGTTCGTGTATGGCCTGGAGGGCTTCTTCCTCATGATGTTTCCTGTTGCTCTGTAGGTCTTAACTACTCCCAGGATAGCATTCTGGCTTGGAACTACACCATTCCGACCAATATTTAAATGGCGACAAAAGATCTGATGTGTTGTGATAACAGACACACCATTTAGCACATAGGTTTCATGCACGACACACGGTGTTGCATGGTTCATTGTTCCATAACTATTGAAATAGTATGCTATCCCAAGGAGAATGATTAGTCTCCTGATCCTCTATCACCTCTATCAGCCGAGTACAGTCCATTTAAAAAAATGTCTGGTTCCTATGTGTCACCCTGTATAAGTAATTTGTTGCAGCTTAAGATTAACAGATAAGTTGATTCCTTATTTTATTACTGTAAGCTGTGTGAAATTATAGTTTTCCCATACATTTTATTTAAGTGTTGTCTGATGTCAAAATACACAATAAAGTGAATAAGCAAATTAGTGAACACTATATCAAAAAACAAATTACTTTGTTCAATACAAAATTAACCTGATTCTCATTCCTTAAAGAAACTTTCTTTTAATGCATCATATACCCTACAATACACCAGCGGATCTAAGCTCCTTATGTCATGCATGAAGTATGCAAAGTGGGTTGAGTAAAAGATGGTGGTAGAAGATGTACTGGAAGGGAAATGGTTTAGGACTCAAAGAGGACCAACCACTGGTCTCTAAGTAAAGGGCTGTAACCAGAAAATAAAGGAATGAGCATATTAGGGATGAAGTTAAAATATTCGCTATAAGACACTAAACTAATTCATCTAAGTAGAACTGAAAGGAGTATGTTAACAGATCTGAGTAAGCTAAGACAAGATAACATACAGGGAGTAAGAAATGATGGTCAGCTTAGGAAGTGGAGTTAAAAAGGTGAAGCCGAACAGAGTTTTAATACCTAATCCATGAAACATATATGACTTATTAAGAAATGTACAAATAATATATTAAAAAATCCAACAAACGTAATTACACTGTCTTGGGAGCACTGGAAGTAAATATGTAATTCCTAGAATAGTAGGTATGCAATATAAAAGACATTCCATAACAAATTAACTTGCAGCTTTCCCCTATGATGTATCTCAACAGAATGAGTAATATTTCATGCTTAAATGGTACAAAACAATGATGTAAAGTTATCTACATAAAACCTCTTTTCAAATCCATAGGTTTCTGTATTATATTACAAATAAATTAACAAAGATAAAAATACCTCTTGAAGTGGTGATCCTCTTCTCATGGGTTTGAATTTAACTGCATCTAATTTGTATATAGCAGCATCTGTTACTAGGAGTGCTCTGTCTGCACTTTTGTTGAAACGATTTGTTTTTCGTATAAAGGATGAAAAGAGAACCTGCAATATGAAACATTTGAATTAACTTTTATAAAAAGAAATTTAGCTAATTCCATAAATAACACTCCAACAAAAAGTTTGTTACATAAGCAATTTTGGCTGTTTTGTATTTATTTACATCTGCCGAATCCAAAAATGAGATCAGAAATTTTTCATCACTCACAATTTTTTTTTGTAATTTAAAAAAAAATATTTTCCTTGTTATTAGCATTTGTGGTATATAACTAGCTGATTAAAAGGAATATTTTACATTTACATTTCATTTCATTGTGTAAACAATTGATTTGTAACATGTGGTGATTTTTGCCTTGAATTCACAAGTTACAATGATATTCCGTAAAGACTGTTTGTAAGGTTATGTTCAAAGTTAAATAGAAGCTTTCTTAAAATAAAAAGAGAGAGAGCTAATTCTGTGCTCTCTTCCACCATCAATTGAAATAAAGGTGTGTAATACCATCCATAGTAAATTATAAGGAGTGGTGTAAAAGTTTGTACATGTCTTGAAAATGTGTTACTGACAGAAACAACTTCTCTTGAATGTGTTGGTGAGCTGACTTTAAAAAGCACAGCGGCAAAAATTTATTTCTTTTATAAGAAGAGCTTATGACTAATTTTAACAACAAAATAGACCAGAAACAAGACATGGGTTCCAGAAATCTGGTGTGCCAAATGTGTGACACTATTAAAAGACTGGTTGAAAGGTTCCCATTATATGCTATTTGGAGTCCCAATGACAGTACAAATCTAAGAATCATTTCACAAGACTACTATTTCTGCTTGTCAAAATATATCTGAAATATGTTTCAAGTCCAGACATAATTAAATACACATCTTCAGATTCAGCAATTCAACCAGTGCTTCAGAACTTTCCACACCAATTCCACCAGATCACATAATGACTGAAGAATTTCCTGACGTTGAGAAATCACAGAATGATTCAGATTTTGCAGAAGATGGTGATATTAATGAACTTCAGAATCTTCATTTTTGAGTTTGATTTTTGAGTCACTATGTTTACACTCAAACTTCACTTACTTGTTGTATAATTGAAACGTTTTCAAGATCATTCGATCTCATCCTCAGCTGTTTGGTGACTAAATGAACATTCCTCTTCTTCCACTACTACGGAGCTCTGATCACTCTGCCATCTGGTGTTAGGGGCACGTTTCAATTATACAAGTAAGTGAAGTTTGAGTGTAAACATAGTGACTCAAAAATCAAACTCAAAAATGAAGAATACTTCACTGTTAATTATGCTTCTGCTTTAATATTCAGAATCTTCGTTTAAGTAAAAGCAAGACAGAATTACTCCTCTTAAAATTGAAAGGATGAAAGCTATTGCAGGGTGACACCGAAGTACGTTTATTCCAACAATGCCGAATGCAATTTGTTTTCTAAAGATAAGGACCTAATTTTCTGCAATGACGTTAAGAATTTGTTCCAATCTCTGGGTGTTGAGCATAAATTTAAAGACTGACATTTGTTCAAAGACTTCTTGAAAACAAGTTTCAAAGGAAATGGCATTTCATAATGGAAACACATCCATTCACTCATTCATCACTATTATATTTTATTCATCCCATTGATAAATTACATGATTTGGGCAATCTCAAAAGTATATATACAATATAACACCATACAACTTCATGTCCGATAATTGTTAAGTATTTGTCATTGAGATGACTGAGAACTACAAGATAATGTCTTTGCAAATACACTTTCTGCACATCTTAAGTTCTCCTCTGAAAACCTAGCGGCTGTAAGCAGCAAACACGGGGAGTATTTCCACCAGGACATCGCAAAAATGGAAAGGCCCTATCCTTCTGAATGAATGAATCAATGAATGAATGAATGAAATAGCCGAATAAGTCCTATTAAGGAAAAAGACCTCCTACTGTTTTAGGGGTAGTGTTAGCTCAGTTTGCCTAATGTGGTGAGCTACTCCACGTTAGGTATAATGCTGTCCGTTGGATATGAATCTATTTGACACTGCACTTCAACAACCCTTATACACTACCATTATTTTCAGAAATAATGATGAGATATCTCTGCAGGAAGAAATCAATTATACCATTACAAAGTTGGAGAAATGGATGGCAAATAAATACGCTTCACATAAATATAAGTAAGACTGTGAACTCTTAAATTCAATCAACAACTGGGAGTACCTAATCCTGTTTCAGTCTCAATATTGAATACATTAATAAATGAGGACCAGTACACAGTTTTTGGAGATTGTCATCGATTGCCAGCTCAACTGGACAGAGTATGTCAACTTTCTAGTGAACAAATAGTCATATGGCGCACTTAGAATAGCAGAGACGTATGCGCCAAGATATACCTTTTTCGTTTTTTCATGCAACATGTAGTTTGAAGCATACTCTTTCATGCCTGCAAGTATGAATGGTCGATAGGCCTTGGGAATGAATGCAATCTCCATTTGAATACAGCATGGTGTTCGACCTTATGTGCTGTGGTTGAATCTCGAAAATAGCAAAGGCGTATGAACCAGCATGCCAGCCGTTAACCAGCCACTATGCTGGCATCTGCTGTTTAACAGCACTGGCAACAAATCACTCAACAGAGGATACTGTTTATTTTCTGTCCTTTAACCCTCAAGTTCCTTAACAATTTTAAAGGATTTAGTTTTGTATATAACCTCTTATATGGAGTTTCTCCTTCCTATAAGAACATCTGTTTCGTTCAGTCTGTAGCTTATACAAAAATGTAACAGGCATTCTGGTGGTTGCAGCTCTTGAATTTAGTTTTACTTAGTGCATGCAGTATTGTGTATTCAAAGTCATTTTGTTTATTAACTACACCACTCACAAAACCTTTAGTGCATTTGGTGTAATAATTTCTTTTAAGCACAATGATTGATACAGACAGTGATTCCACTTCTCACCACGTAAGTCGCCCTAGAAAACAAAGTGTGCAGAAAAACCAATGGAAAATCAAAAGCTTGAAAACAAAAAACGTACAGCAAAAGAAGTGGGACCTTCTTGCCACTGTGGTTGGTTTGAGAAACTGGGCCCTGATAAAATTGATGAAATATTTTGAAAATTTTGGGAAATGGGAGATTACAGCTTACAGAATAGTACTTTAAATAAACTAATGACAAGTGTGGAAGTAAAACGATTGCATGTAAAGGACAGGCCTTCTCATAGATTGTGCTCAGAAAATTAAAAAATTGATTCATGGGAATAATAGTTACAACATTTGCACAGTTGCTTTTCGAAACATACATGGTTTGAGTGAGAAGAGACTACATACTGCTCGTGACACATGTATAGGAACTGGAACCGTTGATGTAGATTATCGTGGCCATCAGGAAAAGATGAGAAGAATATCCAATTCAAAGAGAGAAAGAGTAAAGACACATATTAACAGTTTCCCTGTCTTATCCAGCCACTACAGCACAGCTAAAAGCTCACAGAGGAAATACTTAGCCTCTGATTTAAGTATATCCAAAATGTACAAACAAGTCTTACTGTGACTGGATTGTTGAAAACCATGCTGAAGATTGTCCAGTTTCTGAATCTTTTTACCACATTTTTAATTCCGAATTTAATCTTGGATTTTCGCCTCCAATGCCTGACACCTGTAACTATTGTGACAAAACGAAGTGACAACTGGAGATAATGAGAGAAGACCGATTCTGAATGAATACAAATATTAAAGCAAGAAATGAGTTTGCATGAACACAGCTAAGATGGCACAAACTCTGTTAAAAGAAATGGCAGATAAGGATCCAACAGTTCCTGCTATTGCCACTGACATGCAACAAGCGCTTCCAACACCAAAAATAAATTCTGGCATTTAGTTTCACAAAAGGAAGTTGTGGACAATCTGGATATCCACAATATGAAGAACAGAACACTTCTATGTATCTTTGGGATGAAAATACCGGAAAATGAGGCTCTGTTGAAATTTCAAGCTGCATTATGCACTTTATTGAAACTAAGATACCACCAGAACTGAATTTTAATGTAATGCTGCTGTTGGTAATAATTTTGAGGAGAGACTTTTTGTAAGTATGTTGGTGGGGGTATCTGGAGAGGGGTTGCATGCACCGTGGAGAATGGAGCTGTGTCAGTATGCCATGAGTGAGTAAGAGGTGCACATGTCTGTTGCACAAGACATCAGATTTCTTGCAAGAAAAAAGGGCATCAAAACCTTTGGAAATTTTGAGATAGCTCCGCACACAGTTTGGGGAAGAAACACTTTCAAAGACTCGACAAGCATTACTGCAGACAACATTGTTGCCATTCATGATATTATTGAAGAAGATCAGCGCATAAAAATATCCAAAACTATTTTTTCCCTAGGAATAAGTTACAGAAGTGTTCAATCATCCGAGATGAACTCCATAACAGAAAATTGTCTGCCAAGTGGATTGCTCTTTCATCAACCAGGAACAAAAAAATGCTACACTAGGAAGTTTGTCAGAGACACCTGCATCGTTACGAGGAGGAAGGAAAAGATTTCTTGAATCGTATTGTGACTTGTAATGAAACATGGGTGCATCATTATATCCTGAGTCAAAGCAACCAAGCATGGAGTGGTGGCAAGATGAAGAAGGTCCATTCAAATCAGAACACATCCATCTGCTGGAAAGGCATTTGCAACTATTTTCTAGGACTCCACGTGCTTTTTGCTGCTGAATTTTCTTCACGAACAAAGAATTAATGTAGCTTATTACTATCACATTTTGAATGAAGCAAAAGCTGCATACTGCAACAAGCGGCGCTGGCAACTGATCTGAAAAAATATTCTTCTCCATGATAATGAGAGGCCACATACTGCCACTTTAACACAGGAAAAACTGGAGAATATACATTGGATACCTCTGGAAAACCCTCCTAATAGACCAGATTTATTGCCTTGCGACTGCCATTTATTTGGACCACTCAAAAAAGACCTAGGAGGACAGCAATTTAATAATGATGCAAGTGCAGAAGAGTTTTGCACAACTGGTACTGCACGCGTCCTTCTTTCTATAAGGATGGCGTCAAAAACTTACCAATCTGATGGAGAAAAAGTGTATTGAAGGCAGGATACTATGTAGGAAAGTAATCCGTATATGAGCATTTTTGTTTGCTGATACAATAAATTTTAAAAAATAATTCCCATTTATCTTTGATCTGCCCTCATAGCTTATCTATCTAGAGTTAAGAAAGACTAAAAAAGAAGAAATAGGAGAAAGAAAAGAAAAATGGTTATCTTCCTTATTATTCTCTAAGTCATAGGCTATCCACATTTTCTTAATATTTTCCTTTACTGTTTTCCCCTAATATTGTCCTTATTACATTTATAACATGAACAAGCAGAGGACTTAATATAATTTTGAGTCAAACTAGTACTCCATGCTCTATATATTATTAGTGTTTACCTAGAACATGTTTCATAAGGATCTTCCCAATTTCCTCAGCTTATGTCAAATTTTGATTTGGGAACTCCTTGTAGGCGATAGAGGTATCTCTGTTGGCATCTTGATCAACTTAAAATTTTTTAATAAATGGATTTCTTGTTCTCTATCTGATTCTCATTCCAAAAATCGTTGGATACTGCTGATTTATCTTCTTTTTTTTTTTTGGTTCTTGATGTTCTTAACATGCTCTTTAAGACAAATGTTTAAATTCCTTTCTCTTTTGCCAATGTAAAAGTTGTCACATCTTTTGCAATTTATCCAATACACACTCGATTTTTTGTCTTTTCTTCGCTTGTTTGTCTTCAAAGAACACATTACTTTGGCTCCACAGAACAAATTCAGTACACAACACCTTTTGAAATCACTTAATACAAAAGAGAAACACACAGACAAAAATTAACAAAAAAGTATTTCTGACTGTAGAGAACATCATTTAGTGTAGAAGATGGATATGAATCTGATTCTATGTAATATTGGTATAATGTAAACAAATATCAACATTCCGTCGCCAGCTCCTATCTGCTTGGCAGCAATCCTGGACAGCGTTAGAAGGCACACAACTCCGGGCTATAAAGGAGAGCGTACAACCCTGGCCAACTTCCTGCAGGGATAACCGGCGGGCAGAGGTGATACTCACCCGGCTGAGAATTGGGCACACACGAGCGACTCATGGCCACCTGTTAAGAGGGGAACCGGCCCCTGTGTGTGCTCCGTGTGCAGTACACCTCACGGTGCAGCACGTATTGCTTGATTGCCCGCAGTACGCCCGCGTTCGCCAGTCTATAAGCTTGGGGACTAACTTGCTGGGAGTTTTAGGGGACGACCCAGTGGCCATGGTAAAGGCACTGCGGTTTGTTGCCAAAATTGGTTTTTATAAACATATATAACCTATATTTTAAATTTGTTAATTTTAGAGATTTTAAATTGTTAGTCTTGGGATGGGCTTTTTTATATATTTTTAATAGTTGAGTGATTTTATTTTATTTTACCTTTTTAGCCTAATTTGTGTAGCCCAAATGACCTTGCTGTCGACGGGCCCTAAAACACCACACACTCACTC
The DNA here is from genome assembly GCA_030765055.1 of Mantis religiosa. Classification (NCBI taxonomy): domain Eukaryota; kingdom Metazoa; phylum Arthropoda; class Insecta; order Mantodea; family Mantidae; genus Mantis; species Mantis religiosa. Next base: position 67,880,162 of record CM060952.1, read on the forward strand.
ACTCACTCACAAATATCAACACAGGTGAAACTATGGGAAGATGTTAGTTTAATATGTAATTTTAACTGATTTAACTTAAAACATTAATCCATGCAACAAGCATGGAGATTTTTATTCCATGGTATCTGTGAGAATTCTGGTTTGTTTCTGGTTTGTTTCTTGTTGGTAATTTCAAAGGGGTTGAGCAGCCAAAACAGTTCCCATTGTGTACCTAACACTTTGCATGTTTCATTGCTGTTTACATTTCATGCTGTTTTAAGTTTACTTCATTAGCTAGAACTGATCTTACCTTGTGGAACTTATCAGTGTTCCGAAGATTGTTTATAGTCGAAATGAATGCTGCACTGTTGTGATTTTCTTCAGGATGAGAAAGGTAATTGCCTTGCCACTTTCTTGCTTGCCCCCATAATGCTCTTCTTCCCTTAATGGCACAAGCTGCAGCTATCTGAAATCATACAAATAAACCTTTTCACCAGATGTTAATAGAATTGAAGGGATCAAAGCAACAGCCTGCAAGTTAGGTTATCTTAAGAGTTCAGTTTGTAGATTCTGTCTAAACGTGTGATCTCTATTGTACTTAAATGACTAAGATCACACCTATGTAAGCTGGCTTTAGATGGTATTTAATGAAAATTAGGTTGACTGCTTTTATAGTTGTTTATTTATTTATTTATTTTTTTGTTCTTTAGGCTCTTTGATTTCTTTCACTTTAAACTTATATTTTGCTTTCTAAACCTATAGCTTAACTGTAAATGGCAGTCTTGCCTATGCATATGAAAAGAAAATTAAAATCATTCTTCGATAAAAAATTAAAAACTACCAAAATGTCCTGTCACTATCAGCCATCTATAACTAAATGGCATCAAAATTATATAAATTATCTTTCATACACTTTTTAATGTAAAGCATAAATTAGGCGTGATTGGAGGAATTTAGTAGCAGTTACGTTAAAATTGAAGAAACTATTTGTAGTATGCTTTCTGACACTTCATCACTTACATTTTTATATTATTGTCACCTAATTATCGGAAGGCACGGCCAGCTAGCAGCTGGGTGGGCGACAGGAGGTATTCAGTGGCGTTCACTGAAGGGGATGGTGAGGAAAAAGTCACTGGTCGCTGGCCGCCTCTTTCTCCTCCCCCTGACGTCTGGAGCAGTCGGGATATTTCATCTAACCCGGAACCTTCTAGATAGGTCAGTTGGTCTTATATAAGCGACACGCCGGGCTGGAGGTGAGTTCAGTTCTTGGCGAGCAGCCGTGAGGAGTGCTGTGCCAGCGAATGGACTGGAAGACTGTGTACTTGTATCAGAGGAGTTGTATGTAATTGTGAGTGTAGAGTGGACCTGTGACAGACGAACTGGTGAATTGTAATTGTGTGAGCTACTAATTCTATGTAATCGGCAAGTGTTCCAACTGTAATTCGGTGAAAATAAAGAACATTTTGAGTTTGTGCAATTGGACTTTTAATTTCATGAACCCACAAAGTCACATTATTGAGGGAATACTTTCGGAAGCCATCGCTCCATCTTCAACCTCTTTCCAACTAACGTCTGTCATCTGCTTTCTTCTCTCTAGCAGAGGAACTATGAACTACTTTGTCAAATTATCTACTGGTGGGATTTCGAAGTTCATTACTCGCTCCTTATTTTTCCATATGAATGTGTTCTCCCACATTGACAGTTTATTGTGGTTTATCACTTTTTAGTAAATTTGGATTTGGATCAATGTCATGATTTTTGTTCCAAAAATGAAGTGCTACTGCTGACTTTATCTTCTTGTTTCATTTTGATGTTTCTAAAGTGCTCTTTGACTCTGGTTTTTAGGTTTCTTTTAATTTGACCTATGTAGCATTTTTCACAATTCTTACAATTTATTTGGTATATTCCGGATCTGTTAGTTGATGAGATTTCACCTTTTGTTTTTGAATTTAGCAATTTGGTTCCTTAAAGATCTTTTTAAATTTATTAGATGTTTTTAGGTGGTATGTGAATGCACTGAACATACTAATGCTTTCTTTTTCTTCAGTGAAATGTAGTTGCTTCTTTAAGGTTTTCTTTAGTTTAACTTTTTAAATTTTCTTAAACACCAAGCCTTTGTTGTATCCATTTTCTTCTGCTATGTGGAGTATGGCTTTTTGTTCTTTGAAGTATTCTGCTTTATCCATGGGTATGTTGACTATTCTGTGTGTAAGACTGTTTATTATTGTATGTTTATGTATAATTGGGTTGTAGCTATGATTTTGTTATTTTCTGACTGTGTTAGCTTCCTATAAATTCCAAATTTTATTTTTGTGTCATTTCTGATGATATTTAGGTCTAAGAAAGAGAGTTGCCCATTGATTTTCTATTGTGAATTTTATAGTCTTTTCTTGCAGACTTAGTAATTTTAATGCGTCATCTAAATGTTTATTTGGAACTATTGCAAGGATGTCATCAACATATTTATACCATACCCTGAAGATCCATGGGAAGGCCTTTTAATGTAAATTTCGAATACACTCATAAGTAAGTTTGCCAAAGAGGGTGAAAGTGGTTTGCCCATTGACAACCCTGATTTCTGCTTGTAGTATTTCCTATTAAAGCTGAAGAAGTTTTGTTCAATGTTAATGAAATGTATTCTTCTACTTCTACTGTTTCCATTTCCATTGTAGTTACACATTTTTTAATGGTGTCTAATTTTCTGTTGGTATGCTTAATGTGACATCAAATGAAACCAGTCATTTTTGTTCAAATTTATATCTTTGATTTTTTCTACCAGATCTAAAGAGATTTTAAATTTACATTTTCTAACTTTGGGAAGATTTTGAATTTATTTAGTAAACAACTTGAGTTATTTAGTGTCATTAATCGACTCATCAACAACACTGTTTTCAACACTTCCATGAAAGGAAATGTTATCTTTGCAATAGTTCCAAATATACATTTACTAAAATTAGGCAAGTGAGTCAACCTTGTATATACTTTTCTCCACTTACAAGTTTTTTGATGAAGACTAGTTTCTGGGGACATCTCCCCTATCGTCAGTTCTGTGGTTGACTGATGATGCATCCGGTGTCTGCATCTGGCTTGGTGTCGTGCTGCCATCTAATGTCCTGGTAAGTTTGATGACGTCATCTACCGGGGGAATTTCAAAATTCATCAAGAGGTCCTGTTTCTTCGTAATAAATATGTTTTCCCAAATCTGTAGTTCCAGAGGTTTCTTTGCCTGTTTGATCAGTTCTATTTCTTGTTTTATGTTGTGATTCTCAGACCAAAAGTGATGTGCTACGGCCGACTTGCCCATTTGTTTGAATTTAATATTTCTGAAGTGTTCTTTCATTCTTGTTCCTAGATTCCTTTTGGTCTTCCCAATGTATATCTTGTCACAATCCTGGCAACTCATTTGGTAAATGCCTGATAATGGAGTTTTCGGTGTGCTATTTTTTAGAGGGTGGTTTAGTAAGTTGCGGATGTTGTGTTTGTTCAGTTGAAGCTCTTAAATATCTTTTCAAATTTTTTGAAGTATTTTGGATGAAATGTAAATTTTCCATATCTGGTGTTTGGGTTTTCTAGTTTTTTTAACATAGTAATGTCCCTTAAGTTTTTGTTTCTTTTGTGTCTGTAGATCAGTTTTTTTATGAAATGTGTGTTATAGTTGTTCAATTCAGCAACCTGATGTATGTGAGTGTACTGCTGTTCATATTCTGCTTTTGTTAATGGAATGTTGATTAATCTGTGAACTAAACTATGGAATACTGCATATTGATGTTGTACTGGGTTGAATGGGTTGCATTTAATGTAATTGTCAACATGTGTTGCTTTTCTGTATATTCCAAATTGTAATCCTGTTGGTGCTCTAATGATTTTCAAATCTAGAAAAGGTAGCCATTCATCCTGCTCTACTTCAGTTTTCACCATTGAAGTAGAGCAGGATGAATGGCTATCTTTTCTAGATTTGAAAATCATTAGAGCACCAACAGGATTACAATTTGGAATATACAGAAAAGCAACACATGTTGACAATTACATTAAATGCAACCCATTCAACCCAGTACAACATCAATATGCAGTATTCCATAGTTTAGTTCACAGATTAATCAACATTCCATTAACAAAAATAGAATATGAACAGGAGTACACTCACATACACCAGGTTGCTGAATTGAACAACTATAACACAAATTTCATCAAAAAACTGATCTACAAACATAAAAGAAACAAAAACTTAAGGGACATTACTACGTTAAAAAAACTAGAAAACCCAAACACCAGATATGGAAAATTTACATTTCATCCAAAATACTTCAAAAAATTTGAAAAGATATTTAAGAGCTTCAACTGAACAAACACAACATCCGCAACTTACTAAACCACCCTCTAAAAAATAGCACACCGAAAACTCAATTATCAGGCATTTACCAAATGAGTTGCCAGGATTGTGACAAGATAAACATTGGTAAGACCAAAAGGAATCTAGGAACAAGAATGAAAGAACACAACAGAAATATTAAATTCAAACAAATGGGCAAGTCGGCCGTAGCACATCACTTTTGGTCTGAGAATCACAACATAAAACAAGAAATAGAACTGATCGAACAGGCAAAGAAACCTCTGGAACTACAGATTTGGGAAAACATATTTATTACGAAGAAACAGGACCTCTTGATGAATTTTGAAATTCCTGCGGTAGATGACGTCATCAAACTTACCAGGACATTAGATGGCAGCACGACACCAAGCCAGATGAAGACAGCGGATGCATCATCAGTCAACCACAGAACTGACGATAGGGGAGAAGTCCCCAGAAACTAGTCTTCATCAAAAAACTTGTAAGTGGAGGAAAGTATAAACAAGGTTGACTCACTTGCCTAATTTTAGTAACAATGACACTCCACTTTCTGAAATACTTCTTTTTATTCTACACATTTATTTACTCATCCTTTAAAATCAAACCTGTACATAGTACCTTGATATAGGATACGTCAGTAAATTTACACTTAATATTACAAAGTTAAACATCAAAATACCTAACCTACATTCAATTATAATGTAACACAAATGGGATATAATTATAAATGAGAGAAATAAACAAGCTAAGTAAATTCATGTTTTATGATTATCTGGATTTGTTAAATTGCAGATATTCCTTTACTGTGTAAAAGCAGTGCTCCTGCAAGAAAGCCCTTGTTCTAGTTTTAAACACATTGTAGTTATCTATACTTTTGATGTCATTAGGAAGGGAATTATAAACTATTGTACAGGAATGCAGTACTCCATTCTTAAACATTGTAGTTCTGATTGAGGTTACGTGTATATCCTTAATATGCCTCGTGTGATGCATATGAACACTTCCATTGTTTTGAAAGTTAAATCTATTTCTTTTTACTAATAAAGCGTCTCCAAAATATAAACACAAGCCAAAAGGAAGTATGCAAAGCTTTTAGAACAGTGGCTTACATGAAAATGGCATTCTTTCGTTGCCTATAATTTGAATGGCTTGTTTTTGTTTAACAAATATATCTTTGGCTTCTGGTGAATTTCCCCAAAATATTATTCCATATTTAATTATAGAATGTATCTGTGCATAATAGGACATTAAAAGTACACGAAGGCTGACATTTTGACTTAATATTCTTAGATCATATATATTCATGCTTAATTTGGTTAGTAGATGAATTGTATGAGTTTTCCATTTTAAGTTATCCTGTATCCACAAGCCTAAAAAGTTTGTTTCACTTTTGTATGAAATTAATTTATTATTTAATTTTACTTCAGGAATACTTTCATTGTTTCCTCTGTCAGTAATACTAAATTTAAGACAAACTGTCTTATCTGTGTTTAAAACCAGGTTGTTATTAGCTATCCATGATAGCAAGTCTTTAATGTATTTAATGTTTTGTTACTGTTTCCTGTTATTAGTAAGTTAGTGTCATCTGCAAATAGTACAGTGTTATGAGCCTTGATGTTATTTACAAAGTCATTTATATACAAGATGAATAGAAATGGGCCCAGAATTGAGCCTTGCGGCACTCCATATGTAATGTCAAGTAAGTCTGATCTAACTGCCGAATGAGTATTGGTATTAGGGTTTGTGTTGAAAATCTCTGTTAATTGCTTTCGATTTGTAAGGTAAGTTTCAAACCAGCTGTACGATGGTCCTCGTATGCCAAAGTCTATTTTTGCTAACAGAATTTTGTGATCAACAGTATCAAAAGCTTTACTTAGATCTAAAAATATACCAATTGCTTTATCTTTATTATCCAAAGTGGTTATAACACTATTTAAGAAAGAGTATATTGCAGTCTCTGTTGATTTTTTGTGTCAAAATCCATGCTGTGAGTTTGTAATTAAATCATGTTTTTCCATAAACGAGAGAAGCTACCTATACATTATTTTTTCTAATATCTTTGAAAATAAGGAAGGTATGGAAATTGGACGGAAATTTGATACTTCAGTCCTTTTCCCTTTTTTATGTAGGGGTATAACTAATCTTAGTTACAGTACGTCTGGAAAGATCCCACTAGTCATGGATACATTACAGAGATAAACAAGTGGTCTGATTATGTGTTCACTGCATCTTTTTACAATTATATCTAGTATATCATTAGCACATGCGGAATATGTATTATTCAATCGGTTTATTATTTTAGTTATTTCCTCAGGTGTAACTTCATGGAGGTATATAGAATTTAGATTATTAATAGTATTAGTCTTTGATGGATTGTGAGTTGTCCATTGTTATTATGAACCAGATCATTAATTATTCCTGTGAAGTAAGTGTTAAAATATGTAGCAATTTCAGTTGCATCTGTTATCCTTCTATCATTATGTTCTAGTTCTATTTTGCCCTGTGTGTGTTGCATTTTATTAATTTTTGGTTTACTATTTACCACACAGCTTTAATCTTATTTTTAGAGTTATTAATATGATTGTCATTATTATTAATTTTGGCCTGTCTTTTTTTTTTACAATAAAAAAAATATATATCTATATATTATATGTATATAGATATATATTTTTCTTTTCCTTATTTAACCGTTTTTTATTGTTTTCGTTTATTTTCCTATCTGTTTTCTGTATTTTCACATATGTACACTATACACATAAACACCCATGTCCAAGGCGGGACTCGAACCCGCGACCCTCTACGCGGTGGAACACTAGACACATACGTTCTAACGACCATGGCCACGAGGGCTGGCATGTCTTATAACTTAATTTGATATACGTTTATAGTTCCTAAAATAATTATCAAATTCCATCGTCATGTTACCCTTACTTAACTCATACAGTAACCTTTTGTGTTCACATGACCTTCGTATACCTGGAGTTATCCAAATATTATTCACTTCCTTATTGCATGTTCTTGTTATTTTGTGATGGAAAGCTGTATTAAAGTAGAATATAAAACTATTTAAAAACAATTTAAATTTCACATTAGTATTAGCTGCATTATACATATCATGCCAGTCTTCTTTACTTAAAAGATAATTCATATATGAAATATTATCTGTATTAAATATTCACTTTTTTGTTAGTGATCTAAACAGCCTGGTTTTATTAGTTTCAATTTGAATTATTTGTGCTTCATGGTCGCTAAATCCTGTGTTTATTGTCTGTGCTTTGAAGGTACAGTTTTCATTAATTATAATTTAATCTACAGCTGTCTTTGAATGATTAGTTATTCTTGTAGGGGAAGTAATGACATACATTAGGTTATGACTTTTTAGCAAGTTCATAAGATCTTGCTTCTCTTTACTGTCTTTAAGGAAGTCAATATTTAAATCACCCCATAGAGCAAGTTTTTTATTGATTCTCATGAGAATGTTCAGTAACTTCTCTAAGTTATTTAGAAATATTCTGAAATTACTATCTGGGGCACGGTATACAACAATCACGATAATACCTAGTTCAGTCAAATCCACAGCAGCCTTATTTCTAGTGCACTCATGTACAGATCGGCCAGGAAGGGTGATAAGGGGTTGCCCATTGCTAAACCAGAAGTTTGATGGAAATATTTTGTTTGAAACTGGAAGAAATTCTGTTGTATGCATAATTTGGTTAGTTTGATGTAATCTGAAATTTCAAGTGATGACATTCCAAGTGATTTGAGCCATTTTTCTATCAATGTTGGGAGTTGTTTAACTGGTATGCTGGGAAACAGTGATTTAACGTCAAATGAGACTAGTGTGTCCTCTTCATTTAGTTCAGTATCCTTAATGTGTTCTATAAGTTCATAGGTGTTTTTGATGCTTAGGCTATCGAATTTTGGAAAGGAGTTGAATTTGTTTATTAGCCACTTTGCAAGTTTGTATGTTGGTGAATTTATACTGCTAACTATAGGTCTCATTGTTATGGATGGTTTGTGTATTTTGGGTAAGCCATAAAGTCTAGGTAAGGTTGGGTTATAAAGTGTTGTTGTATACAACACTGTTTTCAACACTTCCATGAAAAGGATTTACAAATTATTGTATATACATTCTCTGAATAATTTTTATCTGTAACTTTCTACATATGTGAATTAGTCTCTAAAAACCTGGTGGAATTGTGAATCTATATGTTAATCTGTAACTCTGTATATTTTATGTAATTATTATTGTAATGTTGCCTCTGGATATATATTATTTGTATTCATGTTATTGTTTAAACCAGTATTCAATATCTATACTTGTTTAAAATTGACGAAGCCATGAATTTGTAAAAAAATTCTTATGGTGAATAAAGACATACATGCATTGATATATTGATGGGAACAATGTATACTCTCAAAACATCGGTTTCTAATCGTCTTTTCATCTGACTTGTATCCCGAGAATATCTTGAATAGAGTGGTGTTTGATCTTTGCTATTTCATTCTTTGAAAGTGTCTCGACTACATTTATTGTGTTTCGGTGGTCTTTGAAGCATGATTTCAACAGGTTTGTTTTTGTTTCTTTGTACTCTTTGGATTACAGCATAGTTTTACACTATTGGATGGTTGGATTTCTCTAGGCACACTATTATGTTTCCTTTGTTTGATTTAATGTATGTAAAGAATTGGCAAACTTAATATAGCTTATCATTTTTGGTCTATCAATCATGAAACTACACCAAACATAGAACTATTGAATGCCACCAGTTAAACTAAACACATGAGAAAACATACATATACCAAAGCACAAAGAACATCTCATGAATTTTGATTTGCTACCTCCAAATAAGTTTTGGAAGTTCACTTATCCACCAACAGATGCCACCACTTCAGATTCCTCAGCAAGACTGTCAACATCATCTAGAATGTTGGACATATTCAGACAATGGGGACAAGTCTTGAGTCCTTGAAACATATTCAGATACTTTTTTAGTTTGTGATGTTTAGTGCTTCTAATCCAATTTATCTTTATAAATTATCACAGTTTCCAGTGTTTTTACTGGTTTCATATTTTAAAGACTGGATTCAAAATGATGTGCAAAATTAACCTACAGAGAATGAAGCCAGTTGTAGCAGGTATCATCTACTTCACTATGCTGCACCAATTTGTAGAGGTAATTTCTGGTTCAATGCCACTTCAAGTTGAAGCATAATATTCTCTTCGCACTTAAGCAAAGAAACCTATCCCAGAGTATGTGTGGGCGCGTATTAATCAAAGAAAGGATGACACCAGAATCTGACTTTGAAACTCTTAATAAACAGTATACACTTTGGTAGATAATGATTTCAGCCGTGAAAGCCTACGTACTTCAGTATACACTTTAATGGAGTTAATTTAAGTTTGATTTAAATAGCCAGCCAATGGAAACTACTATCTGAATGTCTAGTACTTGAATCCTCTACCAAGCGATAACATGCAATTCTACCTTTGAGACAAGAATGACATCCGCATACCAGCTAAGTATAGCCCCACCAGTGATCCAACCAGAAGTGTCCAAGATTACGCCTAGAATATGCTATAAAGCTCCAAAATTCTCCTAATAACTTCCCCCTTTTGGTAATGACTCTAAGACCCCCTTTATTAGCCTCATCCAATGATGCCACTTCATTTTTAACTTTCTGATTTGCTGTTTTCTATCCTAAAGTGCATCTATAAATCACTAAGAAATACTACCTCACACTCCAAGAATCCCAAGCTGGCCTGTCATACCTAATCTGGCAACCTTGGGTATCTTCACCCCTCACTAGTGTAACCATCCAAAATACTTCCTACAAATTTGCCTGAAAACACATTGTTGGTAATTACTGCACTTAATGTCATCTTACCCTAAGCCAACTGTATTCATAATCTATTACCAAACCTACAACCCCTTAACATTTAACACAAATTCATAAAATATTCATACTTAATTTTATAATAAGTTCTAATTTATTCAATGGATCCTTAATTTCGTATTACAGTTTACCACTGACCAATAGCTGCCTATGTATTGATTTGAACTTTTGAGACAAAGATATCCTATATAGTGGTAATATCAGCTTGAATTTCTCAGAAATATTTTTTAACAAAAGTCTTTAAACATAGCACTATAATATGTTGGTATATTCCATCTAGAAAGTAATCCATTACATTTCTCAATAAGGTAAATTATTGCTGAATGCCTCAAAGATATGGAAAAGTGGATCAATGTTGCCTCAAATTATGGTAATACAAGATTCAAATGCTTTTCATATTAGCAATTTCTTAATTCTAACGAAATTTAAAGAACACTAACCTTGAGTCTCAGATGAGGCCAGTCTTCCCGAGGCACAGCTCTGAGGATCATCCAAGCTCTCCAACGAGCAAAGATTGCTCTTAGTATGCCGACTACTGGACGAACTACTAATGATGGTGCTGGCCAAAGTATACTTTTCCCATAATCTTTCATAGATTTTGCATCCCTGGTGCAAGTAAAAAAACACTTGTTTTATGATTTAAGTTTCTTCAAAAGTTAATTGAGACTATTCAAAAATTAAGTACTGTGACTTTTTAAACTATCCCATATAAAACAGGAGTTGCCACTTATCTAGTTTTCTAAGTTAGGTTTTCAATATTAATACTTTGACTCTGATTGCCCTTTTTGCAATCACTAACTACTATGTGTGCACATTTTCTTGAGCATTCGGGTTCCAAGTCCTCATTTGGTAGGCGTCATCTAACTCCATAAACACAGATGACAACTTTGAAACATGAAATGCACTATATACTCTGACATCTAATGGCTAATATGCGAATATCACATGCACTCGTTTCTTTGTGCGCAGTCCACGTACACCATATTTTGTTTTGAGCAATTTCGAGGTTAATTAGTTAACCAGTTTACAACAAACCTAAGAGCAAGACCTATGTTGTAGATGTTATGGCTCTCAAAAGGGGAGACACTATTATTCATCCACCTCCATATAACTGTGATCTCTATTCAATTGAGCTGGCATGGGCAAAAATGTTTTCAGAGGACACAAATGTTACTGGTGATATGTCAGCCACAAATATGTGAAAACTGCTATAGCAGCTTTCTCTTCCATATTGCGATGAATTGCAAGGAGGTCCAAGAGCTGGAAATGCAATATTGGAGAAACGATGGTGTAATAGAAAATGCAACTGATGAAATTATCAACAAATCAGAGGTTTTCAGCGATATAAGTGGTACATATAAATCGGAAATTGAAGAATCACAAAGTGAATGAGTATTTATAGCACTCATAATATTTTCTACTTTTATGTGTTTTATTGCCTGCACTACACCGTAAACACCAGCGCTCAAGAAAACGTGTGCATATAGTAACTAGTTTTTTCTACACACAGCACTTCAGAATGCAAATGTAAACTTCAGCTATCCTTGTCAATGTGTTACTCATGACTTTCCTTCTCTCCTTACAGAGACCAATGGCCCACTTAACCTGAACCTAACATTTGAGTAACAGTATTTAGCTGAAAATAATTTATACAGATTTAAAGCTATGGTTTGGGTCTTCCAATTTAGGGTGACCCCTTATTGCAGCACAATTTTACTTTACTGGTGCTTAACCTACCACATAATTTGATTTATTGTTATTCATTTGTACGGCTTGGTTGAAATCAGTCTAATAATTCCAGCAAGGTATTCACAAAATTTAGGGTTTGCAATTTGGGTGATTTTGTTGACTGCACTTGAGATTTAGTATATTTAAACTTAAAGCAACACTTATCACAGTAAACTACTGCCTATTTCGCTTGCCTTGTTAAATAATTAATTGCAATTTTTTTTGGTAATTTTGCAGGAATGATAGTTTGGTAAAGTATTTTTAAGCTGGATTTTACTATAATAGAAGTATAACATACATTTAATTTGCCATTAATATTTTGAATAATTCCTTTAATGATATTCGGTCTCAAACAATTTATGTAAGTCTGGTATCATGCATTTGAGTCCCTTAGACTAAAACTAATCACAGTGAATGTTTCATTGGCTTGGGCTTAGTTTACATAGCAAGTTGTCTTATTCATTCCAGTCCATTCCAAAATATTAATCAGGGGTGGTTACTATGCACACACATTTACTTGAACACTTGGCTCCTAAGTCCTCATTTAGTAGGTTTCACCTAAATCCGTAAACACAGATAACTTTGATACATGAAATGCGCTATACACTGACTTCTAGTGGCTACTATAATGCTAAGCTTTCATGCACTATTTGTTTCTCTGAGTGTTCCACGTGCACTATATTTCGTTTTGTGCAATTTTGAGGTTAATTAGCTAACCACTTTGCAATTATGGCTGAGGCCACACCAGGCTCATCATATGTACCTCTCAAGCAACAAATTCCAACTCAGAAACTTGCACGTACAATCGTACACAGAGATTGCCACAAAATAGTGAATGTTACAGAATGCTGCAATATAGAAAAACATAACAACCAGCTGAAATTCCCCCTTAGCCAATCCACAGAACGTGCTGCTGCTTACATAGGGAAAAACATCAATATGAGAAAATAAAACTGATGAAATTATCATCAACACATCACAGGATATTTACCAGCAATGAAAGTTATGCAATGGACTTGGAAATCAAAGAATCACAAAGCAAATGAATACTTATAGCCGTCAGAATATTTGTTTTCTACTGTTAGTGTTTCATAAATAGTAAGAATAAACATACACCTATCGGATCAAGTTCAATTTACTGTTTGTCCACATATCTCACACTTGCAGTGGATATCTTTGCTTATCTTACATGCCATTTTGATGAATTGTGTTTTTCTTGGTTGACCATACTGCAGAAACACGAGTGTGTTAGCTCTCTCTTCTTCCCCCTGCCTGTATCTCATTGTAAAACCAGTGCTCAAGAAAACATGCATGTATAGTGCTTATTTATCCCTTCCTTAACTAATATAGTATTGTAGCAACCCATTCAACTTGCTCTGTTTAATCTTTTGGTTCATTTCATTGCTCCCTTTAGACTGGGTACCCATTTATTTAACCTAATGTGTGCTTTTACAGGTCATATCATTTGTAGTTTTAAATAGCAAGTCAGTTTAGAAGGGTTTCTGTAAAATATTCATTCTGTGTGAAGTTTGTTAAACAGATTCTTTTAGTGGTGGGAATTGTGCATTGTGGCAATTATTGGTATTGTATTATATCCAGGGTTCTATTTTGGTACCTAGGAATCCTGTTCTTGAGACAAGTAGTTCCTCCAGGAAGGCACATATAAAACTGTGCACTAGAACTAGCAGCTCAAAATAATATTGGGGAAAGATCAATGAATAGGTCTGCTCTAGCACATCACTTGTGGTCTTTAAATCACAACATAAAACAGGAGATAAAATTGTTGAAACACATTAAGAAACCATGCAATAAAGCACATAACATCCAACAAAGAAAGAGTCATGAATTTCAGAAATTTCTGCCATAGATGAATTAGCCAGTCAGGCAAGTACAAAGGACACCACAGCACCAGGCAGGACCAAACCATTCACAGAAATGCCAGTCAACCATTAGCTGATGACGTGAAAGATAAATAAACAAGCACAGCAACTGGCCTATTGAAAGACTTACAAAAACTCTAAGAAAGAGGATCTACCACATGAAGAAACAATTGCAGCCATATATATTGACAGTAACATTACATTAGCCTTATTAAAGTAAAATAGAAAACACAACTTAGTAGACAGCTTTCATAACACCACAGTATTAGAGCAAAAACACTGGATAACTCATTTCAGGTAGGAAGGGCTCACACTGTCATCACTGGTAATGAATTAGTTGAAAGTTTAGTAAAAGAAGCATCTGCAAGAGTATATGTATAAAGAACAAAACTTCAAAAGTACTGCCAACTCGAGGTAAGATGCATGTTTTGAGGAGTAACAGGCAAAATGGAGCAGCATCACAAAAGCAAAAGTGTCGAAAGCTTTCTTCCCCAAAATAAAAGACAAACTAATAACAAATATACAGTAAGATTATAATTCACAGTCATCCTGATCAGGTCATGGAAAACTAAATAGTAGCATGATGAGCAGTGCATTGGGACTATCATCACCAATCCCTCAAGCGACGTTGAGAACATGGGATGAATGTCACACATCTGTCTGCCTTATCACAGACAGATGTGTGCAGGGGAGGCATTATTGGATACTGGTGGACATAAGTGCTGTCATGACCGTGATCAGAACCAACGTGGAGAAAGGATTACCACCAAGGAAACTCATTCAGCTTTACCAGCTAGTAACAGCATTGGGCAACATCTTACCTGTGAAAAAAGAGGTCTTTCTGGAACTGACCATGGGGCCATTGAAAGTCTGTGCCTATTTAATGTTAAGGTGTTTAGGGAGGTGATACTAGACTAGATGCCCTTAGAAGCCACAATGCAATGGATCAATATTGGCAGGAGGGTATACTCCAACTTGAAACATGCATTTGGATGGACTTCTGAAACTATAATCTTCGCAAAAGTTAAAGGCATATGGAGGCAGGCAATACTGCACACTCCAGCCAACCCTAAGCTTGCTCCTCCTACCAGCACTGCTGAATGGGTACACACATCTCACGTGCCTGAACATCTCATTAATTATGTTCAGATATTAATATTTAAAAATGAGATGCCGATCTGATAATAAGAAAGAATTTTATTTTCTGATCATGACTCTACAAAAATTCAATCTCTACAATACTTAGAATGCGAGCGATGCACGTTTTATCTTTCATATGGTTATGGTTACCCAATATCCATTCAACTCAGATAAGCCTGAAAAACAAAATTCCTTCTTGACAACACTTATCTCAAGTATAACCACTGCACGCAGTTTGAAACAGGCCGAGTTAATGTTCAGTTCGTTTTCTGAATAGGGTTTTTTATTTGTTAAACTGAATGGCATCGTTAAGTTGTGAGTCAAATTCGAGCTGAAATATTGATAATTTTATAAAATAATATTAATAAATTATAATACAGTGTTTGTTATCCAAATGCATGAACATGTCCCTCGAAGCTGGGAAAAGTGATTTTTCGATCAACAAACATGAAGTGATTCATTCTCAGGGCAGAAGAATTATATTTAATATGAACAAGTTTTTATGAAATCTCTCCAATCCAGAATATAGGGCAAGTGTAGATTTTTAAAAAACCCGTGCAATTAACTGTACAAGCTTGTGGTGTAGGTAGTGCACATACAGTGTCACATATTTGAAGTGAAGCAGCTTCATGCTTAGAAAAAGGGAGCATGCTTGTTTTTCAATCTCCGGGAAAGACCCATGAAGTTGGAAAGCAGACTACTGGATTGGAAACCGTGCTTGCTGTTTCACTGGTGTGAAAGTAAGATTTTAATGTTTTGGGAATATTCAATGTGCTGTTTAATTACAGGGAAAATAGGCAGAACCTTTACTGCATGTAAAACGTGCTATGTACAGAACCTCTGCTGGCACACCAACCATGCTTGGCAACAGTGCTCTGCTTGAGCATTGGCCAGAAAACGTGATGGAAGTGTTAAAAAAAAAAGTCTACAAACAGTTTTTTCTTCTAATACTGCTTCATTATTTTATCCACGTCTTTAGGAAACAATCTTGAAGATGTTCAAGTAAGCCCAGGACATAAATATAAATATGCACTTATAATTTGCAAATTTTGATATGGATACAGTTCATTCTGCAAAGACTATTAAAATCATGAGATACATCAATTATAATATTGCTTTGTTTAAACTAAATGCTCTCTGGAACATCAACTCTGAAATATGTATCAGTTTAAACATTATCAATGGTACTATAGACAAATGACACACTAAGTAAAGAGTGTTCCTTTGGTAAGCTACCTTTTTGAAATAACAGACTTCCATTTTGGATAGTCAAACTGAAAAATACAATGCAATAGATGGGATTTGAACCATGTCTCCTGTTTTACATCTGGTCACTCTTACCCATTGAGCTACTATGGCCAACATGTTGTCATGACATTAAATTCTCCATTTGACTCATTTTTTCCCGGTAAACCACTAGGAACTCTCATATTCAAGATAATCATTTGTGGTGACATACTATTTTAAGTACTTGAGTCCCAGGCTGCTTCGTTTAAACTCTTATTATTAATTATGTAGTAAATGAAGCTAGTTACAGTGAAGCAATAAATATTACACAAATATAAACATTTGTTACTAAATCTCCTCTTATCTTAAGAAATTGATGTTAATACTTCTTCCTTCTTTCTAATGGAAATCGATTTCGAAGGCAAATCACATTCGTCCTCAGTCTATCAGTCTTTTTTGGATAGACTGAGGACGTATGCAACTTGCTTTCGAAATTGATTTCTATTAGAAAGAAGAAAGAAGTATTAACATAAATTTTTTAAGATAAGTAAAGATTTAGTAACAAATATTTATATTTGTGTAATATCTTATTATTGAGTTAACTGATGGAAATTAATTATTCTTTCACACTAGATGTGCATAGGCTAAGATTTTGGATAGAGTCAAACTGAAAAATTCAATGCCATGGCCGGGATTTGCGGGATTTGAACCTGGATCTCCTGGTTTACATCGCAACAAGATGTAATACTCCAAAATATTAGCCTATACACATCTAGTGTGAAAGAATAATTAATTTCCATCAAGACTTCCATTTATTTGCATATATTCACAAGGCGACACCAACAGTTTACTGTTGGCTAAGCCTGTAGTTGATTTTTCATCCTTTCTAATTAACACTCTATCATTAGAAAATGCCACAGCAGCAAATATCTTTTACAAGTAGATTCTAAAGCGAAAAACCATGTACCTAATGAATTATATGGTCTGTTGAACTATTTATGAATCTAACCTACAACTAAATTCAACAGAATCAGAGGAAATAGTAAACCCTGTGTTGAATTAAAATGAAATTAGCAATGCTTAATACTGATGAATACAAATTACTCTCATAGCATCAGTTGCCATCCTTTCTAAACATATGACTGATTAGGTAGAAAATGATTATCCGGGCTTGTGGGCTGTGGTCTAGTGTAAAATCTTCCAGATGTTTCATTCGAAGCTGCATCAAACATCCTCAGTGGCATGGCCGTAACATTCTCGTATTCTCAGCTGCAACTGATAGCAGCCGCTGCGTAGGCTGGACTATGGAGGGGACTGCTTTTATCAAAACTGGTTGGTGATAATGAGTGGGTGTTTATTGTATTTAGCATGTTCCACAACTGCAGATTTTTCTGGTTGTCCTAGACAGCAGCACCTCTTATGCAGAACACGCTTTAGTAGCCCCAGGGGAACACATATGGCCGTCCTGTCCTCCGATGTACATTATTTTGCTCACTTAAGACGGGAAGTCATAGAAATTTATAAACCAAATAACTTCAACAGGAAAGAAGAACCCGCTTCGGTAGCGTAGATGGTAGCAAGTCTGCCTCACGTTCAAGAGGTCCCGAGTTCGAATCTTGGTCAGGGTGAGTTATCTGGATAACGTTTTTTCCGGGGTTTTCCCTTATCCTTCAAGACGAATGTCAGGTAACTAAGCTCCATGGACCCTGGAATCATTTGAGCATCATTTCATCAAATTCATTCACCGAAAAAAAGGAAAGAAGAAACCAAGGAGTTAAATAAAGCTTGGCATCCAGCCTTAAGAAATACAAATCAGAAACCCATTTGAAGAGAAACCCAGGCACATACGCCACCAACAACAGCAAGTACAATGAACACCCACTCAATGGCACCAACCAGTTTTGATAAAAGCAGTCCCCTCCATAGTCCAGCCTATGCAGTGGCCAAACCTATCATAAAGGAGTGCACCTGCCAGAGGATGGCTCCACCCACTCAGAAGATATATAAAAACCCTGTGAAATCTACAGACTCCGTATCAGTAACAGCTGAGAATACGAGGGTGTTACGGCCACGCCTTTGAGGTTGTTCGACGCAGCTTCAAACAAAACGTCTGGAAGAAGATTTTTCACTAGACCACGGCCCACAAGCCCAGATTATCATTATCTACCTAATGACTCCGGCCGTGAAGGCCTACATACTTCACTACTGTTGGGTTCAAAATCAAATTGAGAAAATACAACAAAAGCTTTAAGAACTCCTCTGCAATTGCTGCTCAATTTTAAAGGAGTTAATTCCATTTCTAATCAATTCTAATAAATTCAATAACAGACCTGCAAAAGGCATTATTGGAAGCTAAGAACCTTAGGTCTTATTTGGTAACTCTCCAAAGAGAAATTTCAAATCAGTAACAACTAAAATCAATGCCAAAAGATGTGATGTTAAAAGCTGATTTTTCTTTGTAAAATAATATATATGATTCCATTGAATTATTAGCACTCAATGTAATTCTTTGCTAATTCTAAATACATGGGATGGATTACACAAGTGTCCAAAGTATTCTCATAGTACTGGAATTTTTTTTACAACCCTCTTCAGCTCATCAATGTATTTCACTGCATATAGAAATTGCTTTGTAAGTTGAGAGCCCAAAAAGCGAACTATTATGCACTGCAGTCACAGATATGAAAGCAGCATGCATACAAGTATAGCAATTTAAATAATACCTGAATTTATGTTCTAAGTTACACACATATTGACGAATCTTGGCCTGTTGATAATAGCGCATGATATACAAGGCTGCTTTCATTTTCTTATAGCGAATACGACACAGGGTGCCTCGCCATAATTTCTGCAGCAAAATAATTATGCCTGGAATCAACTGTGCACGAGCCTGAAATTTTAAAACAAACACTTAAATCAATAAATCACATTTATTTGGAAAAATAGCCCAAAAAAAATGTTTTCTTTGTTGTCTGAAATACAACTTAAGCTTGATTTAAAATGCTATTTATTTCTTCAGGAAAGTAAATTCTAGGCTACCTAGTACATCTATATGTTTTAGAGTATGGCTACAGTCAGATATGTACTACAGAGAAATAGTTAAGATTTCTATGAAAAAAGAAAGCCAATGAAATATTGTACGTATAAATTTTATTATATATTTTCAGGAATGAAATCTCCAGATAATTGGGAAATACATCTTTTAAAATATTGAACACAATTTGAAATAGATGTATTTTAACTGTCAAGAAGCCAAAATGAAAAACTTTTAGCACTTAGTATACATTAACAATCCAGGTAATGGAAGCAATGAAACAAAGTATTTCAAAAGCAGTGAGCAATTTTTGAAAGGATGAATTTCAATGTGTGTAAAATTAAGCACAGAAATAGAAAATATCTCCACCTACCTGTTCCAGCGCAAACAAAGTCCTAGGTGACCGAATAAAAATTTTTGTTTTTCCATATTTTACATCATCTTGAAATCCTTGCTCTTCTATAAGAACACGAGTTCCATCTTTGTCAGAACCAGCTCGGAAGTTGGGCCATGTAAACTGTGATATCATTTTGTACCTGTCAATATTTAAATTCTTTCAGAAACAAGTTCTCTTACACTTAATTAATATTAACTGAAACTGTCTCTATAAAGTAATGTAAAAAGGAAGAGTTATTCATTCTCATTAGTCTTAAAGGGGAACTAAATAAAAATGTTTTCTTTATCTTGAAGCAATAACATGATTTACACTGAGTACAGTGGTTTGTACCATTTCTAGTCAACTCCTTGTAATTCTGTAAACAATTTTTGGAATAAATATAAATGGAAGTAAATAATGAATCTAAGTATAAACTTGAAAGAAGCGTAGGGACAGTGAAGCACAAACTAGTACAAAATTGAATCGAGAATATATTGACACATTGTGTCAATATATTGACACAGTGTGAGTGAAGCAATGTGTCAATATATTCTCGATTCAATTTTGTACCAATGAATCTAAGATTTGCTGACGATGTTGTGCTATTCACCAAAACCCCAGAAGAACTGCAAGCTATGTTGAACCAGCTATGCAAACATAACCAAACTTCAGGACTCTCGCTAAACAAACAAAAAACGAAGTTAATGTCAAAAGGTCCAGCAACATCAATATTAATAGCAGGAATACCCCTTACATACATGGACGAGTATGCATACAGGGGCAACTAGTTTTCTTTCAGGACAAAACGGAGAAGGAAGTACAAAGAAGTATCACTCTAGCCTGGAAGGCATTCTGGGGTCTTACTTTTATACTCTTAGACTGAAACCTAAATAGAGTAATAAAATTCCATGCATTAGAAACCTGTGTCTATCCTGTTTTACTGTATGGATGTCAGACATGGTCACTAACAGCAAAACAGAACAACAAAATGGTAGCTCTGAAAGACAGAATCTCACATGCAGCATTGAACCAGCAATCACAGACCAAAGACATGACACAATTAATAAATCCTTTCATGGAAGTGTTGAAAACAGTGTTGTTGTATAAATTAAGTTAATTGGGAGTCAATTAATAACACAAAACAACACTCACTTTTAAATTTTCCCGGAACCGGTTTCTGAGGCCTTCCCTCTATCTTCAGCCGGACATCGACTAGTTCTCATTGGTGTAGCTGGCAATATTTTGTCTTCGGTCTCCTCTGGTGGCGGTTCGAGGAACTTGCTGAACAAATCTTTCTGGGGGATGTCGAAATTGAATACTTTGTTCCTATTTTTTGAAATAAAGATTTGTTCCCATGTGGACAGTTCTTCTTTTCCTGTTGTATGTTTTAGTAATTTTGGTTCTGGATTTATGTTGTGGTTTTTTTCCCAGAAATGCGTGGCAACTGCTGATTTTTCTAATTGTTTGTATTTTATGTTCCTAAAGTGTTCCTTTGCTCTTGTTTCTAAATTTCTTTTGGTTTTTCCAATATAAATTTGACTACAGTCACAGCATTCAATTTGATATATACCAGACTTCTTGTTAGATGGAATGGCATCTTTGATGTTTGAGCAAATTAGGTTTTTTAAGGAGTAATGGTTCACTGGAGCTAGTTGAATGTTTTGTTTTTTGAAGACTTTTTTGAATTTATCAAAGGCCCATGGATGGTAAGCGAATTTTTTGAAGATCATTTTAGTTTCTGTAGCTGAGAGGGTTGTGGTTTCCTTTAGTAGTTTCTTCTTTTTTGCTAAGTTCACTTTTTTGTCTACTAGTGATTTGGGAAAGTCATTTTTCTGTGCTATTTCAATAATTTTGTTGTATTCTATTTTGTATTCTTCTGCTGTGAGAGGGATGTTGATCAGTCTGTGTGCTAAACTATTAAAGATTGCCTGTTTGTGGGATCTTGGATTGTAGCCATTAGCTTTTATGTAGTTGTCTGTCTGTGTTGGTTTTCTGTAAATGCCAAAGTTTATTCTATTTTTATTTCTGATTATTTTTAGATCTAAAAATGGTAAATACTCGTCTTTTTCAACTTCTACAGTGAACTTGATGCTTTTTTCTTGAATATTTAAAAGTTTTAGTGCATCACTGATGTGTTTTTTTGGCACTATGGCAAATATGTCATCTACATATCTTTGCCAGAGTTTGAACATCCATGGGAAACCTTTAGTGATCCTTATTTCTAGTGCACTCATGTACAGATCGGCCAGGAAGGGTGATAAGGGGTTGCCCATTGCTAAACCAGAAGTTTGATGGAAATATTTTGTTTGAAAATGGAAGAAATTCTGTTCTATGCATAAATTGGTAAGTTCGATGTAATCTGAAATTTCAAGTGATGACATTCCAAGTGATTTGAGCCATTTTTCTATCAATGTTGGGAGTTGTTTAACTGGTATGCTGGGAAACAGTGATTTAACGTCAAATGAGACTAGTGTGTCTTCTTCATTTAGTTCAGTATCCTTAATGTGTTCTATAAGTTCATAGGTGTTTTTGATGCTTAGGCTATCGAATTTTGGAAATGAGTTGAATTTGTTTGTTAGCCATTTTGCAAGTTTGTATGTTGGTGAATTTATACTGCTAACTATAGGTCTCATTGTTATGGATGGTTTGTGTATTTTGGGTAAGCCATAAAGTCTAGGTAAGGTTGGGTTATCTGGTTTAACTGCATATTTGTTTGATATTATACTTGATTTTGCTATTGTTTTTTCAAATGATTTTATGCAAGCTGTTAATGGATTTTTGTTAATGGTTTCATATTCACTGTTAGTTAGCATTTCTTCCATTTTTTCAAGGTAATCAGATTTATCCATTATGACTATTTTGTTACCTTTGTCTGCCTTGGTGTATATGACGTTTTTTTGTTTCAATGAACGGATAATATTTTGTTTGCTCTTCTGAACGGATCTGGTTTTTATTTCTTCCAAAATATTTTCACATTGGCTTATAAGTGGGTTTTGTTTTGATACTGGTAGACACTGTGCCGAAATGTTTATATCTGCAATGTAGTCCTCAATTTCGTTTGAAAAACTTACGCAATTTTTTAATCCTTTGTTTAGAAGACCTAATTCTTTTGTGGAGAAATTTTGATTTGATAGATTTACAACGTTTTCAAAGTTTTGCGTGTTTGTTTTTTCGTTTACGCTACTTGTTGCTGTTTTGCATTTAGCGTGTGGACTAATTGCTGCAGGACTCAAGTTTCTATTTCCGATGTGTCTCTTATTCTTAAACTTTTTTTCGGTATGGTTTCGATGTGAAGAAATGTTCATCAAATTGGTCAATTTGTACTTTAGTTTTTCGGTTTTTGTTTTCATTTTCTTGCTTAGAATTGCCAAATAGTTTTGAAAATGAAAACAAAAACCGAAAAACTAAAGTACAAATTGACCAATTTGATGAACATTTCCTCACATCGAAACCATACCGAAAAAAAGTTTAAGAATAAGAGACACATCGGAAATAGAAACTTGAGTCCTGCAGCAATTAGTCCACACGCTAAATGCAAAACAGCAACAAGTAGCGTAAACGAAAAAACAAACACGCAAAACTTTGAAAACGTTGTAAATCTATCAAATCAAAATTTCTCCACAAAAGAATTAGGTCTTCTAAACAAAGGATTAAAAACTTGCGTAAGTTTTTCAAACGAAATTGAGGACTACATTGCAGATATAAACATTTCGGCACAGTGTCTACCAGTATCAAAACAAAACCCACTTATAAGCCAATGTGAAAATATTTTGGAAGAAATAAAAACCAGATCCGTTCAGAAGAGCAAACAAAATATTATCCGTTCATTGAAACAAAAAAACGTCATATACACCAAGGCAGACAAAGGTAACAAAATAGTCATAATGGATAAATCTGATTACCTTGAAAAAATGGAAGAAATGCTAACTAACAGTGAATATGAAACCATTAACAAAAATCCATTAACAGCTTGCATAAAATCATTTGAAAAAACAATAGCAAAATCAAGTATAATATCAAACAAATATGCAGTTAAACCAGATAACCCAACCTTACCTAGACTTTATGGCTTACCCAAAATACACAAACCATCCATAACAATGAGACCTATAGTTAGCAGTATAAATTCACCAACATACAAACTTGCAAAATGGCTAACAAACAAATTCAACTCATTTCCAAAATTCGATAGCCTAAGCATCAAAAACACCTATGAACTTATAGAACACATTAAGGATACTGAACTAAATGAAGAAGACACACTAGTCTCATTTGACGTTAAATCACTGTTTCCCAGCATATCAGTTAAACAACTCCCAACATTGATAGAAAAATGGCTCAAATCACTTGGAATGTCATCACTTGAAATTTCAGATTACATCGAACTTACCAATTTATGCATAGAACAGAATTTCTTCCAGTTTCAAACAAAATATTTCCATCAAACTTCTGGTTTAGCAATGGGCAACCCCTTATCACCCTTCCTGGCCGATCTGTACATGAGTGCACTAGAAATAAGGATCACTAAAGGTTTCCCATGGATGTTCAAACTCTGGCAAAGATATGTAGATGACATATTTGCCATAGTGCCAAAAAAACACATCAGTGATGCACTAAAACTTTTAAATATTCAAGAAAAAAGCATCAAGTTCACTGTAGAAGTTGAAAAAGACGAGTATTTACCATTTTTAGATCTAAAAATAATCAGAAATAAAAATAGAATAAACTTTGGCATTTACAGAAAACCAACACAGACAGACAACTACATAAAAGCTAATGGCTACAATCCAAGATCCCACAAACAGGCAATCTTTAATAGTTTAGCACACAGACTGATCAACATCCCTCTCACAGCAGAAGAATACAAAATAGAATACAACAAAATTATTGAAATAGCACAGAAAAATGACTTTCCCAAATCACTAGTAGACAAAAAAGTGAACTTAGCAAAAAAGAAGAAACTACTAAAGGAAACCACAACCCTCTCAGCTACAGAAACTAAAATGATCTTCAAAAAATTCGCTTACCATCCATGGGCCTTTGATAAATTCAAAAAAGTCTTCAAAAAACAAAACATTCAACTAGCTCCAGTGAACCATTACTCCTTAAAAAACCTAATTTGCTCAAACATCAAAGATGCCATTCCATCTAACAAGAAGTCTGGTATATATCAAATTGAATGCTGTGACTGTAGTCAAATTTATATTGGAAAAACCAAAAGAAATTTAGAAACAAGAGCAAAGGAACACTTTAGGAACATAAAATACAAACAATTAGAAAAATCAGCAGTTGCCACGCATTTCTGGGAAAAAAACCACAACATAAATCCAGAACCAAAATTACTAAAACATACAACAGGAAAAGAAGAACTGTCCACATGGGAACAAATCTTTATTTCAAAAAATAGGAACAAAGTATTCAATTTCGACATCCCCCAGAAAGATTTGTTCAGCAAGTTCCTCGAACCGCCACCAGAGGAGACCGAAGACAAAATATTGCCAGCTACACCAATGAGAACTAGTCGATGTCCGGCTGAAGATAGAGGGAAGGCCTCAGAAACCGGTTCCGGGAAAATTTAAAAGTGAGTGTTGTTTTGTGTTATTAATCGACTCCCAATTAACTTAATGACACAATTAGCCACAAAATTAAAAAGGAAATGGGGAGGTCATGTGGCGAGACTACAAGACAACAGGTGGACATACAAGACCACCATGTGGGATCCTGGAATAGGAAAATGACTACAAGGAAGAACAAGATGCAGATGGGCAGACATCTTCATGCAGCATGCAGGTTAGCAGTGGTCAAGAGTAGCAAGGGAAATAAGAGACTGGAAATCCCTGGAGATGCATCTGTGTAGGGAGTGATTGTGAACCACGTAAATATAGAATGGTGTGGTCAAATATTGAATGGTGTAAATATGGCGTAGCAGTGACTAAACAGTTAAAAGTGTACATATAGAATAGTAAAAGCTAAACAGTGAATAGTGCAAATACTGGATAGTAGTGACTAAAGAGAAAATAGTATAAGCACTAAATAGTGCTTAAATAGTGTTATTACTTGGCAATAACTAAATAGTGCACCGCATAATCAGACAGAAGTGGCAATAAGCATGTCCAATGTCTAACATTGAATAGCTCACCACGTTATAATAGATGAGCTTTCCCTATCTGATAGGAGGCCTTTGCCCTTCACAGGACAATTTAGGCTATTTTCATTTTCATTTCACATAAACACCTATGCCCAACGCAGGACTTGAACCCACGACCCTCTACGTGACAAACGCTAATGAATTTCACCTTCTAAAGTGATAATCATCTCAACTCCAAATACATCTAACGACACCAGCATCCATGCTGGGAAATTTATCAGTGGATCTTAGCTGA
This sequence comes from Mantis religiosa, assembly GCA_030765055.1. Classification (NCBI taxonomy): domain Eukaryota; kingdom Metazoa; phylum Arthropoda; class Insecta; order Mantodea; family Mantidae; genus Mantis; species Mantis religiosa. The sequence continues at coordinate 67,906,155 of CM060952.1, forward strand.
TGATGGAGACAATAGCCTCTAAATCATATGTTTGAAGGTAGTTCATCTAAAAATAGTGTAGTCTGTATGTTATGGCTATTCACTGTTTTATTTAAGTATTATTAAACTGTGTTATTCCCAATAAGTTGTATATGCAAATAAAAAGTATTTTAGATACAAATCTAAAAGCTACTAAGAACTTAGCTTTACAAGGATTATTCTGAAAGTTTTGAGAATAGGCAACAGAATTATGGTAAACCAAAATAGTTCTTCTTAACTTTAGATTGAAGTTCAGATAGTAGCATATGTAAGCCTGGTCACATTCCAATAATGTATCGCAGTTGTATGTACATGCAAATGTTCCTATACCAGGCTGGATCTCAAGCAAAAGCATTTTCATGCTATAATTATTTATGACTTTAAAGTTGGTTTAGAGGAAAAAGAATGTCTTAGAAAAATGCATTTTGCATTTGAGGAACTTTCCCCTTTGTAACCTATAATTTATTGATGGTTTGCAGAGATTACAAGATTAAAACAATGCAGGATGGCAAGCTTCAGTAACAACAGATGAAAATGTGGTGAAAACAAAAGTGCATATTGCAGGAAGATAGTTGCTGCACATATGAAAAAGAAGCTTTGTTGGATCAACTATAATTATGTAATCCTTAACGAAAAACATTATGTCAGTTATCTAAGCAGTCATTAGATCCCTCATCTCACAAATGAGCAGAAAAAGGTGTGTATGCAATGATGTCAAGAAATTACAGAAAAATTTCATGAAGAAAGATAAAAAAACATAAAATATTGTAACATGTAACAAAAGTCTGATATACCAATATGATTCAGAAACCAGGTGATAGTTATCAGTTTGGATCTTTCCAAGAGAGGATCCCCCAACAAAAGTGAGGCGAGCTGGAAGTGTTGGCAAGAATATTATGTTTGTTCTTCTCAGCTAGTGAATATACTGTGACACTTCTGCTTAAGGGACAAAAGACTATCACTGCCAGGTGGTACACAACAAAATGTCTGCCATAAACCTTCAATGAACTGTGAACAAAGCATTTTAAGACCGGTCTGCAAGAAATTTTGTTGCACCATAAAACTGCCTATGCACATACTGCATGAAAAACAACTCTTTCTGTAGGAATCAGAATTCAAAATATTTGTCCCACCCTCCCTAAGGTCTGGCCCTATGTGACTTTTCTATTACCAAAGATAAAAAGAAAATTAAAGCTCAATTCTTAAATATATAAAAGTATAGTAAATGCTTACTAAGATTGTATTTGTACTCTTTCCAAAGAAGAATGGCATTCAGCATTTTAAAAATGATTTGAAAGAATGAAATTTTGTATACAATGCATTGGAGATACAAATGATTTTACATTTTTAAAATTGTATTGTGCTCATTGTCAAAACTTTCAGTGATCCTCATATATATGCATTTTATGAAATATCTGGTGGTAGTGTAGTTTGTAAGAGAAACTGTACCTTTTCAAAAATTTATCATACCGCTGTCGATATGCAAAACCAGCTCTTCTTACATGAACATTTTCAACCAAACCTAAATAGCAGACTTGATGCCTGATGCGCTCTTCATCAAAAATTGTAGGCGACTTAACTTCATTAGGTTTGATGCATCGCACATAAAATGGCTCTTTACTGGTTAATGTGCTAACCAATGCAATCATGGAATTACGAAACAGTGTTCCTGCAGTAGGAGGTCGTTTTGTTGTCTGCAAAAAATATATGGATACATAAAATAAATATATGTCAGTAATGAATTCAAATTAAGATGGTCAGATGAATAGCTGAGGAAAAACAAACAAGACTAATTAGTTTCTATGTATACTTAAACATCATTTATAAAATGACCCAGCAAGGAAATTACAATATGCTAAATTCATAATACTTTATTTTGCACTCCATTAAGTTAAGGTTAAAGTAAAGCCAGTTTACATAATCATACATGCTGACTACTGTAAGCCTATGGAAATTAATTGCTCTTTCATACTAACCATGTGTAGGACATACTATGAAAGGGTAGAGCCAGACTGAAAAATTCAATGCCATATCCGGGATTTGAACCACGGATCTTCTGGTTTCCGTCCAGCCGCTCTAACCGTTTGAGCTACTATGGCCAACATGACATTAAATTCTCCAACTGACTCGTGTTTCTCCCGGTAAACCACTAGGAGTTCTCATACACACATGAGACAACTACCTTAATGGCGACTTACTATGCTGTAAGTAATTTAAGGCCCGGGCTTTATAGTTCAGACCACTATTAGGTACAATTAATGGAAATTAATTGTTCTTTCACACTAGCCGTGTGTAGGATGTACTATGAAAGGTTAGAGAAAGACAGGAAAATTCAATGCCATAGCCGGGATTTGAACCACGGAAACCAGAAGATCCGTGGTTCAAATCCCGGCTATGGCATTGAATTTTTCAGTCTGGCTCTACCCTTTCATAGTACGTCCTACACACGGCTAGTGTGAAAGAACAATTAATTTCCATTAATTGTACCTAATAGTGGTCCAAACTATAATGCCCGGGTCTTAAAGTACTTACAGCATAGTAAGTCGTCATTACGGTAGTTGTCTCATGTGTGTATGAGAACTCCTAGTGGTTTACTGAGAGAAAGACGAGTCAGTTGGAGAATTTAATGTCATGTTGGCCATAGTAGCTCAAACAGTTAGAGCAGCTGGACGGAAACCAGAACATCCGTGGTTCAAATCCCGGCTATGGCATTGAATGTTTCAGTCTGGCTCTACCCTTTCATAGTACGTCCTACACACGGCTAGTGTGAAAGAACAATTAATTTCCATTAATTGTACCTAATAGTGGTCCGAACTATAAAGCCCGGGCCTTAAATTACTTACAGCATAGTAAATCGCCATTAAGGTAGTTGTCTCATGTGTGTATGAGAACTCCTAGTGGTTTACCGGGAGAAACACGAGTCAGTTGGAGAATTTAATGTCATGTTGGCCATAGTAGCTCAAACGGTTAGAGCGGCTGGACGGAAACCAGAAGATCTGTGGTTCAAATCCCGGCTATGGCATTGAATTTTTCAGTTTGGCTCTGCCCTTACTGTAACACTAAGTTAGAGAATGTATCATCTGTGCAATCATTTTACACATGGCAGAAGATTGTTACCATGCATGTATGGAATCATCTCTTGCTTTTTTAATGGTACAAGCAATACCAATATCTGAGGTTGGCAATAAAATATCACCAGGTGGAGCACAAATATAGTACAGAGCTATTGCTCAATGTTCTCTGTTCAAAGTAATCACTGCAACACTCATTCTGATTTAAAGGAGAAAATAGAGGTAGCTCTCTTTAATGTTGAAAACAATAGATGTTAAAAAGAAGATGAAGTATGGCAGACAATACACCTTATTAAAGGAATAAATGTATAGTTTATGCTTGTGCTTTTTGTTGAATATTGTAATGCAGCTAACGATAAAATGTTTTAATTGTTTGTTATTCTATGGCAATAAGCTAAGAAAATATCAATGCAAGATTGAAGTTATCCATGATGACAATAAAATGTGTGTTATACAGTACTTCCAGAACAATTCAAACATTTCAGCAGTGCATGGTATTCCACTCAAGAGTCTGACAAAACCCTGGAAAGTTTTATTACAAGACTGGCATTGGAAGAGGACAAGATAAAAATGTGCGCCAGAGAAGACACAAATGTATCCTTTAAAGCTGAATTGAAAGTCAGGGGTAAAAAGAAATTCATTTAAGACCTGAAGCTTTCCTGGTGAAGAATATGCTCAAGTTGTTCTCGGGAAGCAAGCCAGGTGAAAAGATGATTAGAAATTGACGTTTCGGGAGTGTGCATCTCTCCCATCATCAGGATATTTATTAAATGTTATAACCACAAATGAATCACTGGATATAACACAAATATAAACAAAGACAAAACACTTTATCGAAATGTAACTGTACTGGAACACCACAGTGAAGCGAAACAATTATTAAATTATAGATGAGTCGTATTTATTACACATCAGCTTCACTTATGTACCTATATTGAGGACATGTTTCGCGAACTATTGTTTGCTCATTGGCTCTAATGCGACTAAAGCTTGATCCAGTGGTGTGGGTCCCGAAACGTAGATTTCTAATAATCTTTTCACCTGGCTTGCTTCCCGAGAACTTGAGAAATTCATTTGTTACTCATATAATGAGGTAGGACATTTTAAATAAATTGTCCAAAGAAAAAGTATTGTTCAATATGTAAGAAAAGTACTCAGTCTGAGTATGATTGTCATCAAAAAGATGAAATGTGTGGCATTTGTAAAAAAAAAAACAAATCATAAAGAGGAAGATCGTTATTTTAGAAATAAAGGTAAAAATGGTAATAACTATAATAACAAAATTGCTAAAATTTCTTTTTTCTGTGAGAATGTAGAGGTTAATGTAAACGATCGAAGTTAAAGTAGAAGTCAGTAATAATTATTTTGAGTTCATAGTGGACAGTGGTGCAACCACTCATATGGTAAATGAGTAAATGTATACCAGAACTGGAACATTGTGCGGAAGAAATAAAAACTGCTAAAAATGGAGTAAAGATGTCTGTAAGAGGTATTGGTTCCATACAGTTTGAAAACTGTGTGCTGAATCAAGTGTACTGTGTACCTGAACTAGAGCATTAAAAGGAATAATTCCTAAAGGAGGTCAAGAAGATCCTAATTCAATAGCGGGTCAAAGAGTCTCATGTCTGTAAACAAAATAACACAAAATGTGGGTGCTGTATATTTTAATGAGAAGGTGTACATCTTAAATAAGAAAGGTAACAAAAATAAGAATGGTATGTATGTAGTAAAACTAAATGTTCAAAGTGATACTACTCTGTTTACAGAACAAAACAGTAACAGTATAGATACTTGGCATAAAAAACAATTACAAGAAGTCCCTGTAATGTGGTGTAAGAGGATAAATTTTAAAAATAATACACATATAGACTGCTCTGTTTGTGCTAAAGCCAAACTGGTAAAACTACAATTTAAAACTGTGGGGCAAAGAGAAGAAAGACCCCTTCAAATCATAGTGACCTGTGTGGTCCAATTGATCCTCCTACCCATGATGGTAACAATTATTTTCTAACAATACTGGATGACTGGGCACATTTTTGTGTAGTGTATCTGCTTAGTACCAAACATGCTGATGAAGTGTGCATGTATGTGAAACAGTTTGTAAAAGAGCCTGAGGCTCATTTTAACCTTAAAGTTAGTAAATACAGATGTGATAATGGTTGTGAATATAAAAATGCACAATTTATTAACTGGTGTAAAGAGAGAGGTATTGTTCTCAATTTTACCATACCTCATACTTCACAGTTGACGACTAAATCTCACATTGATGAACAAAGCAAGAGCAATGATGTTTGATGCAAAATGTAAGATAAGATAAGATGCTTTATTGTCACATACGCTTACAAATAGTGAGTAAAAACTCAGTAAACAGGTGACTCGTCAACAGTAGAAAATTTAAAATAATAATAATAATTACACAAAATAACAATAACACTAATATAAATACTAATAATACAAATAATATAATTACTAATAATATCAATACAACTATATACAAATATTGTTATAATTATGACATGCCCTTGGAATAATATTGTCAGAATATTAGAATTACAAAATGACAAAAAATTTCATTATAGTTCAATTTTATCATCCATATATTCAATAATCGAGTAGTAGGCTTTGTCCATTAGTAGGTTATTTATTGCTTTATTAAAGCATTTGAGGTTTTTCATTTCACGGATTCTTACAGGTAATTTATTATATATTTTTATTCCTGCATATTGTGGGCTTTTTTCATACAGTGCTAATCTGTGCATGGGTGGTTTTAGATTATTTTTATTTCTCGTTCCATGTAACAAAGAGATGTGGGGCAAAGCAGTCCTGATAGCTGCTTATCTCACAAATCGAAGTCCTACTAAAGGCTCAAACACCACACCAGCAGAGAAAATGGTATAAGAAGAAAGTAGATCTCAACAGACTTCAAATTTTTGGTAAAAAGGTGCATGCAAAAGTTCTAAAGCCTTTAAAAAAGCTGGATAACAGAAGCAAAGAAGCAATATTTGTTGGATACGCTACAAAAGGCTATGGATTATGGGATCCAGAAAAGAGAAAAATCTTTGTAAGTAGAGATGTAATGTTCACTCTCATTCTTTTGTGGAAGTAAAAAGCAAAGCGAAGAAAATATCAAAATTTTTAAAGAATATGAAGAAGAGATAAATGAGGAAAATCATCGAGAACAAATGAAGAAAAAGATGAAGAGATAAATGAAGAAATAAATCAAGAACCTGATGAACATTCAGAAGTAAGAAATGAAGAAAGAAACTTAAAAACAGAAGAAGGAGAAGGTTAGAATCTGAGAGAAAGAACTGGTCTTCAGAAACCTAAAAAGTTTGAAGATTACATCCTTGATGATGAAGCAGCATTTCTAACATACAGTGAAACAATGGAAAGTTCAGATAAGGAAAAATGGCAAAGAGCCATTATTTTGGTTTATCACACCTTTTGATAATTTTGGATTTGGATCAATGTCATGATTTTCATTCCAAAAATTAAATGCTACTGCTGACTTATCTTCTTGTTTCAATCTGATGTTTCTAAAGTACTCTTTAACTCTGGTTTTTAGATTTCTTTTAGCTTGACCTATGTAGCATTTTTCACAATTCTTACAACTTATCTGGTATTTAAGTTTGAATTTATGAGTCACTATGTTTACACTCAGTCTTCACTTACTTGTTGTTGTATAATTGAAACGTTTTCAAGATCATTCGATCTCATCCTCAGCTGTTTGGTGACTAAATGAACCTCCCTCTTCTTCCACTACTACGGAGCTCCGATCACTCTGCCATCTGGTGTTAAGGGGCACTAAGTTTTAATACTTCATTTAATGCCGGGATTTCAAAATTTATAACTTTATCACGGTTTTTGTTTATGAATATTTTTTCCCAAATATCCAATTCTATAGGTGTACTTAAAGATTTTAACAGTTTAATGTTGTGGCCAATGTTGTGGTTTTCTGTCCAAAAATGGTGTGAAACTGCAGATTTTTCTGTTTGTTTCAACTTAATGTTCCTCTGGTGTTCTTTTTGCCTGGTTAACAAGTTTCTCTTAGTTTTTCCTATGTAGCTTTTTTCACAGGTTTCACAATTAATCTGATAAATTCCTGATTTCAAATTGTTGGGGATTGTATTTTTCAGTGGTTTATTTAGCAGGTTCCTCAGACTGAATTTGTTTTGGGGTGCTAGTTTTAAGTTTAGTCTTTTGAAGATTCGTTCAAATTTTCTAAAAGCCCATGGATGGTAGGTGAATTTTCTATATTGCCAATTTGTGTTATTATGTGGTATGAGAGTGGTATTTTTTGATCTTATCTTCAGTTTTTCTTTCCTCTTCATCATGTTCCTTATGATGGCTGGGTTGAATCCATTTAATACCGCTATGTCTTTTATGTGTTGTTCTTTCAAAAATTCATCCTTACTCAGTGGGACGTTGTATAGCCGGTGAATTAGACTTCTAAAGGCAGCTAGTTGATGTGAAACTGGGTTGTATTCATTTTTCTTTATGTAATTATCTATGTGTGTGGGCTTCCTGTATATTCCAAAATCTACACCATGACGATTTCTAGTTATCTTGAGGTCCAAAAAGTGTAGGGTGTTGTCTCTTTCTACTTCCATAGTAAATTGGATGTGATTATCTTGCAGGTTTAGTAATTTTAGAGAATCTTCTCTAAGTTTTTCCGGAATGATAGCAAAAACATCATCAACATATCTCTGCCAAAATTTATAAATCTGTGGGAAGGCCTTTACTATGTGTGTTTCAAAATAGCTCATGTATAGGTCTGCTAAAATAGGCGAAAGTGGGCTCCCCATTGCTAATCCTTTTGATTGTCTGTAGAATTTTTGGTTAAACATGAAGTAATTATTCCTTATGCATAAATCTGTAAGATTGATAATGTCATCTATTTCTCTGGGGTCCGTTGTAGTCTGGGTAAGCCATTTTTTGAGGAATGTAGGTATTTTTTCTGCTGGAATGCTTGTAAAAAGTGCCTTAACGTCAAAAGAAACAAGTATGTGATTTACCGGGATGTTGTATTTCTGTAGGTGATTTATCAATTCTAAGGAGTTTTTTATTCCCAAACTTTGAAATTTGTCATATGATTTTAATTTTCTTACTAACCATTTTGCAATGTGGTATGTAGGTGAATTGATGCCATTGATGATGGGTCTCATGCTGTTGTCTTGTTTGTGGATTTTTGGCAGACAGTACAACTTAACCAAAGCCAAAATTGAATGTCTGGATATAATAAAGCAGTTATCCCCAATATACAATAAAACTTACAACAAAACAATAAGAAACCTGTGAAAAAAGCTACATAGGAAAAACTAAGAGAAACTTGTTAACCAGGCAACAAGAACACCAGAGGAACATTAAGTTGAAACAAAACAGAAAAATCTGCAGTTACACACCATTTTTGGACAGAAAACCACAACATTGGCCACAACATTAAACTGTTAAAATCTTTAAGTACACCCATAGAATTGGATATTTGGGAAAAAATATTCATAAACAAAAACCGTGATAAAGTTATAAATTTTGAAATCCCGGCATTAAATGAAGTATTAAAACTTAGTGTCCCTAACACCAGATGGCAGAGTGATCGGAGCTCCGTAGTAGTGGAAGAAGAGGGAGGTTCATTTAGTCACCAAACAGCTGAGGATGAGATCGAATGATCTTGAAAACGTTTCAATTATACAAGTAAGTGAAGACTGAGTGTAAACATAGTGACTCATAAATTCAAACTTAAATATGAAGAATACTTCACTGTTAATAATGCTTCTGCTTTTAATATTTATCTGGTATATTCCGGATCTGTTAACTGATGGGATTTCATCTTTTGTTTTTTAATTCAGCAATTTTAAAATTGAGTGTCTATTAGTAGGTGCCAAGGTGATATTTTGTTCCTTGAAGATCTTTTTAAATTTATTAAATGTTTTTGCGTGATATGTCAATGAACTGAATATGCTGTTGCTTTCTTTTTCTTTTGTAAATGTGGTTGCTTCCTTAATGGTTTTCTTTAGTTTAGCTTTTCTAATTTTGTTCAACACCAAACTTTTGTTGTATCAATCTTCTTCTGCTATATGTAGTATTGCTTTTTGTTCTTTGACATATTCTTCTTTTTCCATGGGTATGTTGACTAGTCTGTGTGTAAGGCTGTTTATTATTGCATGTTTATGTGTAATTGGGTTGTGGCTATTATTTTTTATGTAATTTTCTGAATGGTTGGTTTCCTGTAAATTCCAAAAGTTATTTTTGTGTTGTACCTGATGATATTTAGATCCAAGAATGAGAGTTGTCCATTGATTTCCTTTTCTATTGTGAATTTTATAGTACTTTCTTGCAGATTGAGTAATTTTAATGCATCTTCTAAATGCTTATTCGGTACAATTGCAAAGATGTCGTCAACATATCTACACCATACTTTGAAGATCAATGGGAAGGACTTTTTCATTTGTGTTTCAAATGCACTCATAAATAAGTTAGCCAAAAAAGGTGAAAGTGGATTGCCCATTGATAAAATTACTATAACCAAATTGTAAAACTCCTTAAAAACAAACCAATTATTTATACTAAAGCAGACAAGGAAAATAAACTGGTAATTTTAGAACAAGAAGATTACACGAAGAGGATGGAAGATTTGTTGGAAGACAATAATTACCAAAAAGTAGAAACTAACCCATTAAAGCACTGCATTGAAACCACAAATAAAACTCTAAAAGAAAGCAAAATAATCAACAAAAAATAATTTCACAAAATTAAAGTAGATAATCCAACATTACCAAGAGTATATGGGCTGCCAAAAATTCATAAAACAGGAAACGACATGAGACCTTTCACTAGCAGCATAAATTCCCCCACACATAATTTGGCTAAATTGTTACTAAATAAATTCTAGTTTCCCAAAATTCAAAGGTGCAAATTTAAAAAACTCTTTAGATTTAGTAGGAAAAATCAAAGATATAAATTTGGACAAAAAAGACAGACTGGTTTCATTTGATGTCACATCTTTATTTCCAAGCATACCAACAGAAAAATTACAGACTGTATTAAAAAAATGACTAACCACAATAGAAATGGAAGCAATAGAAGCAGAATACATTTCTCTAACAAAAATATGCATTGAACGAAACTTCAGCTTTAATGAAAAACACTACAAGCAGAAATCAGGGTTATCAATGGGCAATCCACTTTCACCTTTTTTGGCTAACTTATTTATGAGTGCATTTGAATCAAATTAAAAAGTCCTTCCCATTGATCTTCAAAGTTTGGTATAGATATGTTGACGACATCTTTGCAATTGTACCGAATAAACATTTAGAAGATGCATTAAAATTACTCAATCTACAAGAAAGGACTATAAAATTCACAATAGAAAAGGAAATCAATGGACAACTCTCTTTCTTGGATCTAAATATAATCAGGAACAACACAAAAATAACTTTTGGAATTTACAGGAAACCAACACATTTAAAAAATTACATAAAAAATAATAGCCACAACCCAATTACACCTACACATGCAATAATAAACAGCCTTACACACAGACTAGTCAACATACCCATGGAAAAAGAAGAATATGGCAAAGAACAAAAAGCAATACTACATATAGCAGAAGAAAATGGATGCAACAAAAGTTTGGTGTTAAAGAAAATTAGAAAAGCTAAACTAAAGAAAACCATTAAGGAAGCAACCACATTTACAAAAGAAAAAGAAAGCAACAGCATATTCAGTTCATTGACATATCACCCAAAAACATTTAATAAATTTAAAAAGATCTTCAAGGAACAAAATATCACCTTGGCACCTACTAATAGACACTCAATTCTAAAATTGCTAAATTAAAAAACAAAAGATGAAATCCCATCAGTTAACAGATCCGGAATATACCAGATAAGTTGTAAGAATTGTGAAAAATGCTACATAGGTCAAACTAAAAGAAATCTAAAAACTAGAGTTAAAGAGCACTTTAGAAATATCAGATTGAAACAAAAAGATAAGTCAGCAGTAGCATTTAATTTTTGGGATGAAAATCATGACATTGATCCAAATCCAAAATTATTAAAAGGTGTGATAAACCAAAGTAAATTGACAACATGGGAGAACATATTCATATTGTAACGCGAGCACTGGAACACCCTGTGGAACCAGCTGGGAACGGAAGGCAGGGGAGGACCGCGTTAGCCACACCTCCCCCTCGTTTGTCTTGTAGTGGTGACAGGCAGTGGTTGGGAGTAAAAACATCAGTGTGCCGTCTGTTTCTGTCCACCTGGTTCCAGAAATTACGGAATCTGGAACATTCTCCTGGTCACTAGAAACCGGCGATATTCCTATATAAAGAGAGTTACAGACAGACAGGGTGGTCAGTCAGTCAGTTGGTTAGTGTGTGAGTGAGGACAGTTCTTGGTGTAAGAAGGCAGTGTTAGTCAGTGACGTGTTAATGAACGAAAGGGTTGTGCAACGGAAGACTGTACGAACTGTGTATGTGTATCGGAGTTTGTGTAATCGCGAGTACAAGGAAGTTGTAACGGACGAACTGGTGAATTGTAATTGTTGCAGCACGTAATTCTGTGTAATTGGCAAGAGTTTAACTGTAAGTCGGTGGAAATAAAGAACATTTTTGAGTGGTGTAATTGGACTTTTTATTTCACGAACCCACAAAGTCACAATATGGAAAAATAAGGATCGTGTAATGATCTTTGAAATCCCACCAGTAGATAATTTGACAAAAAAGTTCATAGTTCCACCACCAGAGAGAGAGCAGACAACAACAGATGCCAGTTGGAAAGAGATTGAAAATGGAGGCGAATGCCTTTGAAACTAGTCTCTCATTAATATAAACAAGTAAGTACAAGTATCAATAAACCAACTACAAATAGCTTTTTAGATTTATGAAGTTGCCTGAAGGGTACAGTGATGCAGGAAAAGTCTGCAAATTAAGAAAGTCTCTTTATGGTCTGAAACAAGCTCAATGCAGGTGGAACAAGCAATTTACAGATTTTCTGAAGAAAGAAGGACTAAAACAATTACAAACTGTATCTTTAAAAGTAAGAAAGAAGATATCATAGCCATTCATGTAGATGGAATTGTTTTTGGAAAAGACAAGGTATGTATAGAGAAACTACTGAAGAAACTTAAAAAGAATTTTGAGATGACAAGAAATGAAAATCCCAGAACATATTTAGGAATGGAAATTATAAATACAACTGATGACTTGTACATACATAGAGAAAAATACACAAAACAACTGCTGCAAAAACACAATATGATGGATTGCAAACTGGTAGCAACCCCAACAATATCTCAGAATTCAGGGAGTGTAGAAATCTCAAAAGACTCTACAAAGCCAAGTAATGATTCTTTTCAATACAGAGAAGTAATCGGAAGTTTATTATATCTAAGTTGTAAAACAAGGCCTGATTTGACATATGCAGTGAGTTATGGAAGTCGATACATGGAAAATCTACAAGAAGATGATGTTAAAAATGTAAAAAGGACTCTGCTGTATATAAAAGGTACTCAACAAAAAGGAATTCAGTTTTATAAAAGAAAACATTTACAAGATGAACCAATTACATTGATAGCATACTGTGATGCAGATTATTCTGGTGATGAAGAAGAAAGAAAAAGTACTACAGGCTATGTAATAATGTGTGCTCCAAGTCCGCTTTCATGGCACTCAAGAAAACAGAGCATGGTAGCAAAATCAACAACTGAGGCACAGTACGTTGTTGCAGCAGAATGCTGTACAGAATTCACATATTTAAGGACATTGATTGAAGAGCTGACAGGAACAACTGTGAAAGTAATTTTGTATGTGGACAATCAAAGTCCAATAAAATTAATCAAATCAGGCCAGTTAGGTTTGACAGAAAGAAGGCACATTGAGGTGAAATTCCATTATTTGAGTGAGAAATTCAAGAATGGAGAATTTGAAATAAGATATTGTCCCTCAAACAATCAACTGGCTGATATATTTACTAAACCACTGTTACGTTTAAACTACAACAAATTTAAAGATGTGCTAATAATATGAGAGTATGTAGGAATTTGTTTTGTAAGAAATTTGTGAAATGTATTATGCTGAAAATTTAATTATTACACATTCACGTTAAAAAAAATTACCATTAAGGGAGTGTGTTGAATATTGTAATGTAGCTAATGATAAAATGTTTTAGTTGTCTGTTATTCTATGGCAATAGGCTAAGAAAATGTCAGTGCAAGGTTGAAGTTATCAATGTTGGCAATAAAATGTGTGTTATACAGTTTAAAAAGGTTTTTTGGCAACATTTTCTCCTTTAGAAGTAAGAAATAACAACACTTTTCACCTTGAGCTGTGAAAAATGTTCCATTAAGATGCAACATAACTCTTTCCAAAGTATATTTCTTTCTATTTGGTGAACATTATGCAAACTGCTAAGTGAGTGAGTGAGTGAGTGTGTGGTGTTTTAGGGCCCGTCGACAACAAGGTCATTTGGGCCCGGCAAACTGCTAAGTATTCTGCAATTCTACACATGTTCAAACTAGGAATATGAATAAAGTGATTATTTTTCTGTTCTTGTGATTATTTCTTCTGACTGCAAAACAAGACCTCAGAAATAATTTCACTGAACATACAGATGTATTATTTTATCTTGATAGGAATCCTGCACGGTAGGGATGAGTAGCAACTGTGGTGGGGATAGTGCACCCATCACCACAATGCGTCACATACATAAGATTACGAGAGGGGAGGGCGGTGCATAAAGGTGTCTAAAAACAAATTTTGTTCTCGAAGCCAGTTTTGCAGCTCTTATAAACTAAGTTGTAATTCTTACTATGGTAGTTATGTCCACGCTTTTGTTGGATCTTAAATAGTACATTGGCATTTGGAACAAAACCCTGTTCTCCTCCAGCAGGCATGATAAACAACTGTCAGCCTTTCAATATCGCTGCAGAGTTGCTGTAACGTATTTCACTCCAGGCATATGGTCCAGTATGTGCTGTATTTATACAAGTTTCATCCATATAAACTATATAAACTTCAAAGTATAAACTTGGAAGAAGCGTAGGGACAGTGAAGCACAAATTAGTACAAAAGTGAATCGAGAAGATATTGACACATTGCTTCACTCACACTGTTTATTCACAGAACATGTTTCAAGAGCTTTTGCTCCTATCATCAGCTGATACTCGACTAGTGCAATTTGTAGTGGTTTCCTCTTTCTCCGTTTTGTCAATAGATGGCATGATGTACTTGTCAAAGTACACCACCAGACATCTTTGACAAGTACATCACGCCATCTATTGACAAAACAGAGAAAGAGGAAACCACTACAACTTGCACTAGTCGAGTATCAGCTGATGATAGGAGCAAAAGCTCTTGAAACATGTCCTGTGAATAAACAGTGTGAGTGAAGCAATGTGTCAATATCTTCTCGATTCACTTTTGTACTATATAAACTTCACTTTGATATCTCTGCATATTTCGTAAATACTTAAGCCTTTTTGTATGTATGGTGCGATGTTCGATTAAAATTTGTCTGTCACGCTTAGCGTTTTTTTTTTTTTTTTTTTTTTTTTTTTTTCAAATAATCCTAGCTTCAAAAGAACTCTTCTTAATGTTCAGACACTGCCTTGGAAGTCAGTAGAATTTTTAGCTTCAAAACCACTTTCTTCAAAGTTGGTCTTTGCTTTTCTGTGCTTTAAAAATTATTCATAGTTCGCCTAACTACTTCTGAATTAAAACATCCAAATTAGATTTTGTGCATGTTCTTAATCTTTGTTTACTGGGCATAGAGAAGGACGTTGTTGTACTACCACCAATGGCTTTTCTTTCCTTAATAACTCTCCTAAACTGCTTTCAGACACAACTGTTGCCTCAGATACACTTCCCCAGATTTTTATAGCTGACCCAGACCATTGTTCCTTTTTTATAAATCTATGGATATTGGTTATTACTTCTCGTATTTTTAAATGTAGCACTTTATTTCCTAATGTGCTGCTAGGAGGCGTAATTTATAAATGCTCTCTTGGAACCAAGAGACAAGCACATTTTGAAACAAGCTGTAGTGTTACTGAGTAGCTCTGCACGTGTTTAGTTGCTCGCAACTGGTACGCAACTGACCTGCCCTCCCCTCCAGTTGCAACCGTTCTGAGGTGCACTCGTCCAGATACCACTGCGCATTGCTCTGCACTTTTCAAGATAAAAAAATACATCTGTACTTTCATGCCTCATGGCTTTAACATTATGCACGACTAAAAATAAATGTCTAAAAGATCCTTTTAGTGTTGTTATAATAAATTAAATTTAAAGGGAGTCGATTAATGACACTAAACAACACTTTTAAATTTTTCCGGAACATGTTTCAGAGACTTTGCCTCCATCCTTCATCCACAGCGATGGCCGGTTGAGGATGGAGGCAAAGTCTCTGAAACATGTTCCGGAAAAATTTAAAAGTGAGTGTTGTTTAGTGTCATTAATCGACTCCCTTTAAATTTAATTTAGTTTAAAAGATCCTTGGTAAGTAGTGTATAATTTCGAAATATAAAAGCACTGCTAGAACATATCTTGAAATTAGGGTTATGTTCAATTGTGTAATAATATAAAAATGTAGCAGTTTAATAATTCTCTTTGTACTTTCAACCCTTTCTGGGCAGAACTGTTTACGGGATTTTCTGGGTTTTCCAAGCTATTGTCTTCCTGCCACGACAAAATAAAAGCAGCAGCATATAAACATGCTTTGTTTATAACATCTAATAACATCTAGTGACCATTTGCATAAACAAATTAACAGCTACAATAACTAAAATAAATGTACAATCAGTATCCCAATGAACCTGATGTATAACCTTCAATAACAAATATAGTACATTTGCCTTGAAGAGTATATTTGCAACACTTCTAAAATCTGTTTTCATGCATTATTTCTACGTTTGGTACATAATTCCTTTTTCTCCATTGCTTTCTTCTATGTCTTTAATATATGAAACTTGCAACTCCAGAAGCAGCCACTTTCAGGGAAAATCACTGTTAAACCATTCTCTCCAACAGGAGCATTTCTGACTGTACTTTTGCACTTGAACCTCAATCTAGCACAAGTCATGATTAATTCACACTTAAAACATTAGTTATACAGTGTGTCTACAAATTATTGGAAGATCTCACAAGGCTGTATTTTCACCAATGCATAACATAAATAGCATACCAACATTTGAAGGAGAGAAGTTTTAAGTTTTCTGTTGTACATTTGATTTTCATTTGTCAACAAGTGAGAAACGTCTACACTGTTTTGGAGAAAAAGTCTGTTTTACCAGCTGATATAACTGGTGTGTGCTTGAATTTGCATGAATAAGCAGTGTTTTAGCAGTTCATCCGACATTTATATGGCAATTTGTATGTTCTGCATCTTTGTTGAGAATGATATCAACGGAAATGTGTACCTGGACATGTTGCAAAATTGGTTAATACCACGGCTCACAGACAAAGAGGAACAGAGTTTCATTTTCCAACAAGACGGGGCCCCTCCACATTGGCATAGGAATCTCCATGGGTACCCCAATCAACACCTGCCAAGTAGATGTATTGGTCATGCAACAGCAGCAGACATCTTCTGAACACTGCCACTCCATTCACCTGACCTTACAGTGTGATTTCTTCCTGTGGGGTTACATCAAGGATAGTGTTTACATTCCTCCACTTCCAGCGATGTTGGCAGAATTGAAAAACCACATTACCACAGCTATATACATCACACAAGACATGCTTGAAAGGGTGTGGCATAAATGGGATCACTGGCTGGATGTCTGCAGTATTACACATAGTGCTCACATCAAGTGCATCTAAGGTGAAAACAAAATTTCAAACCTCCCCCTTTCAAGTGATGGTGTGGTGGTTTATTTGTATTAAGTATTAGTACAGCCTTATAAATACATCCAATAATTTGTAGACACCCTGTACATATATGGTTACTAGTTACATCACAATAAGAATACACCTATGAAGATCACCCATAATATCAGATGTACCAAGCTGCAACTCAGATTAGTAAAAAGAAAAAAAAAAAAAAACACCTTCCTAAAAGGATAATATCTGCAGTGAAAAACAATTGGTATTCAATGAAACCAACATGATTTATGATCACTGCAGATTTCCCCTTACACCAATACCCATACTTGAACATCATTAAATACAGTTAAAAAAAAAAAAAAGTAATCTTAAACCAATTAAGAGTAGAAAATCATTAGGTTTTCAGCCCTTGTTCGACATCTGTAGATATCCATATCGCTCAGACCAATTTTGCAATGGACATCTATCAGAAAAGAGGTTGAGGATCAGCATTTGCAGAGGCTTTAGCTGCTCTTAAACTAAAAAATAAACTTTTCAATGTTGTTATTGTTCTTTCAATGTTCTTTCAACGTTCTTCCTGTAGCATCTCAAGAGAGAATCCATATACAAGGGCTATCCAGAAAGTAGATTACGTTTTGGAATAAAAAGTAAACAAAGTATAGGAAACAAATTTTATTATATACAGATGAAAGCCACACTCAAATACTACTTTTCGACATAGTCACCATTCAAATTAAGGCATTTATCGTAGCGATGTACGAGCTTGGAAATTCCTTCGTCGAAAAATTCGGCCGCCTGCGCCTTCAACCACTTCGTTACCTCTTCTTGCAGCTGTGCGTCGTCATCAAAACGCTGCATAGCCAGCCACTTCTTCATTGCTGGGAATAGGTGGAAGTCGCCCGGTGCCAGGTCGGGACTGTACGGCGGATGAGGAAACAACTCCCACTTAAAAGATTCAAGAACTTCACGAGTGACATTTGCCGTGTGGGGCCGGGCGTTGTCGTGAATCAACAAGATCTTAGAGCTCAACATTCCTCTGCGCTTGTTTTGAATGGCTCTTCTGAGTTTTTGGAGAGTTTGGCAATACCTTTGAGAGTTTATTGTAGTGCCTCTTTCCAGGAAGTCCACCAAAATCACACCTTTTCTGTCCCAAAAAACAGTCGCCATCATCTTCCTTGCCGACATTGTTTGCATGCATTTCTTGGGTTTTTGTGGAGAACTTGTGTGCCCCCACTGCATTGATTGCAATTTCGTTTCACAGTTCACGTGTTTCACCCATGTTTCGTCACCAGTAACGATGCGATCGAGTAAAGAGTCACCATCCTTATGGTAAACGTCCAAAAAGTTCAACGCTGCAGCCATTCGCTGATTTTTGTGGTCCTCTGTCAAGATTTTTGGAATCCATCTTGCACAAAACTTGTGGTAACCAAGCTTTTCGCTGATGATTTCGTGCAACAAACTTCGCGAAATTTGTGGAAAACTCAAAGAAAGTTCCGTTATTGTGAACCTTCAATTTTCACGGACTTTAGCATCGACTTTTTCGACAAGTTCGGCAGTCACTATGCTGGGTCTCCCACTTCGATCTTCGTCGTGAACATTGGTTCGGCCATTTTTAAATCTGATGACCCACTGACGCACTCCACCTTCAGTGATAATGTTGTCCCCATACACTTCACAAAGCTGCCGATAGATTTCTATCGGTTTACAGTTTTTTGCAGTCAGAAACCTTATTACTGCACGCACCTCGCGGGATTTTCAATTAACGCAGCCATTTCAAACCGTCACAGTCTCTGAACGGAGCACAGCACGAACCTCTCACTAGCACGGCTAGATGCCGACTGAGCTGCGCAACGCTCTGACCCCAAGATGGCCGCGCTAGCCCCGCCCCTAGCAGAAACAGACGAAAACGTAATCTACTTTCTGGATAGCCCTCGTATTATTGTTTTCAGAGTAAGTGCAATAAAAAATATATGCACTGGATGAGTGTGCAATTACTTGAACAGAGGCTTGCCAACTGGCGTGCTGCATCTACATTAAGTTTTATTTTTTTTAATAAAACAACAATTTAAGCAGTCTTGTTTTAGTATGAAAAATTATTGCAACAGAGTGAAGTATGCTTAGGTTATAACACATTTGTTGGCTTTACTTTGATGCACTTTTAAGTATAGTGTCATCATTTCAGTTTATCAATGAATGGAGGAGCAGGCAGCAATGCTGGGTTATTACTGATTGTACTTGAATTAAGAGTCTAGGGTGAAATCCTTAGCATGAGCAAATCTTCCTCTCTATTCCTCCATTTCTCCCTCTCCCTTTTCTCTCCTCCTCTTCTTCCTTACCTCCCTAGTAGTTAGTAATAGTAGGGCTTTAGGATGCACAACATACACCCAATTCCTATCTACCTCTCTCTCCCTTCCACCGATTTATTTCTCTCTCTTTACATTTGTAATTTTATGTACCAATTGATTCAAGTGTTCCTTATTTGCTTTTCAGCAACCAATATTATAGTTAACCTGAAAATAGTATTCCTGGAACCTGATCAGGATTAAAAGAACAATAAAATAGACTTGAAATATTGTGATAGAATATACTGGTATGCTTAGCACATGTGTAAGTTAATGTTAGAGACTAAGTTCTCAAGCTGCCGCAAATACTAAAAAGACATGCCTTTTTATGTCAAATCTTTGTTGGCATATAAGCTAGAGGCTAATGCATAACTGCCATATAAATAGTAACACAGCAGGTTAGCGTGCAATTTAATATGCATGAGTTCCAAGATGCTCAATTCAAGTTTGAACCCTACCAAAACTTGTAGTTTTTCTTTATTATCTTGAGGAGAATGACTTCATTGTTAACTCAGAACATTAGATATACACATCCTTCTTTATTTTCCTACTTTCTCACATGACAAAACAAAATGGGCAATCTGAACAAGTGATATAGAAAAAATTTTCATTTTTATGCAGATATACCTGCAAGGGACAATCAATGAAAACATATTAAGTGTTCTAGAATTATGCAATCATTTTTATTAATTTTATAGGTTTTGAAAATTACAATATTATTCAAAATTTTGCTCCAATTTCTATTTCAAAATAATTAAAATGAAACAGAGATTGAAAACTGTAGAACTTGTAAAATGAACGATTGTTCAGTCTTTGTTTCTAGGCCTATTTGTTTTACTGTTATAATTTTTGGGAGTAACAAGCACATACTCTGTATGTACCTTGTTGGATGAATATCTCTCTCCCTCTCTAAGCTTCTGATATTTTTACAACTGTTGTGTAATTCTTTTGCTGTAGCTTTCAGCCATTCATTTAACCTTAATTCATCATAATTTTCTTAGCAGTATAAGAGACTTTATATAGCTATTGCATGACTTATAACAGCAGCTACTAACTACGTGTGTTTGGAATAAAGTCTTCTGCTAAGATCGGTTTTCTTTTGAAGAGTATATATAATAACTGCTTTGAATTTATGTAACCAACAATAACAGAAAATTAAGAATAGAGGAAAAGTGATACACAAACAAATCGAACACTTTAGCACCTCTGATATCCTATTTTAAAACGTATGTTAAGGAGATACCTTAGTGATATCTTGAGATCCCTCTGGCCACATATCACTAATAGTTTTATTGGAGGAGTTGTACAGCAACCTCTTGAAATCCTGGAATAGAGTATCCTTGTTTTTATCCAAAAATCCATTAATGCTGTAAACTACATCTCCAGCATAGTGCCTAAAACAATTAAAATACCATTAGCAGGTGAAAGTGAATACATTAGTGTAATATCTTAACTGTAACAGATTCATACACCTGATTGCAATAAAGAAGATCCTGGATGCAAGCAAAATACGAAATGCGGCACATGACTAGTGTGTGCACACTTCTACTTTACTATAATAGTTAAAAATTTTATTAATTTTTAGATGAGTCGTATTTATTACACATCTAAAAATTAATAATTACTTCGCTTCACTGTGGTGTTCCAATACAGTTAAATCTCGATATAAGTTAAAATTTTATTTCTCTCTGTGTCAAATGTTTTACTATCATTAGTGCACATTGTATGTGTGCTGGATGCCATGCCATAACATGCATATTAAAGATCATGGATGCACGTTAAAGATCCAACAGAATAATGGTTTCCATACCACTGTTATTAATGCAATAATAGTGCTTGGAAAGAACCAAATACCAGATTGTTTTGTATGATTTAATGTGCAAGAGTGATTTCAATATCCAACATAAGTCATGTTATTTTAATCTATTTGTGCTGCCTCATTTAAAATGGAATGAATTCTTGGTGTTTACCACAAATTATATTATCTGCTTAAGGAGCTGAACTTTTCTTCCCCCACCCCCCAATTTCTTCCTGTTACTTAAAAATGGTTTTTCCACTATACAGTGCTTATGTTATTATCTGGCTGTTCACAGACCAATGAAGTGATGTGACCTTGATATGTAGAGCAAAGTTGTCAACAAGTGAACAGTTTTTTCTATTTTGATGCTATAAAGTTACCAGAAAGTCACTGAAGAGAACTAAAAAGTGAAAAGTCTCCAAAATGAGAAAAGAAATTAAAGCTTAGATTTAAGTAATGTTACTTCTTGTACAAATACATTTGCTATTGGACAGAATAACTGTAACATCGCAATAATCACCCTTCTGTTCTGCTGCTGTTTCTTTCCATATTCTTTCCTTTAATTTTCAATATTCAAAAAAGGTCTTTCAGGTCAGTCAATTGAAATAAGTGAAGCTCTTCAGTTCCTATCTCCTATAGTGCTAATAAATAATGTGTGTCTTCCAGTGATAGATTTCATTCATACCAGATAATGCATTTTGTAACTTTCTACTCTCAGGGTAGTTTATAATTTTCTTAAATTATCTGGTTCAGTACTCCTTTGTACTTCCATATACGGTGGTTTTCATGTAATACTTCAGTTTGATAGTAGTGGTTGTATGCTTTTGATTGATCACTGATTAAAGTTGATAACCAGTCTCAGAATTTATAGCTTTTCCCCAACCACTCCTATAGCACCACCCGCAGTTTTACTTCCATTAGCTATAAATGGAATATTTGTATATAATATACATTATACTGAATTGTCCCACTATTAAGCAATTTTCACATAGAGCTGAACATCAGGACTTCAACATGTCAGTAGATCATGGCTTATCAGCCCGGAAGAAACCATTATTGATAATAGTAATATATTAATCTGCATACACCTCAAGACCTACCAGTATATCTGAGAGAGATGTCTGGTATAGGTTTGCAAGTTATATACTAACCGTATCCTTAGTAACATGAGATAGGCTGCATTTTATTAAACAGTAATAAGTTAGTGTTAATATATAATTTTGCCTGTCTTCTGCATTACCTTTATGTATTTTTACTTTCTCTACTATGTACCTATTATAAATAGTGAAAGTATTGCAGTCCACCTAAAAAATGTGATATAGATTTCAGTAGAAATACTTATTTTGAGGTCCTTTGAATCTCAAAAAGCATTCTTAGCAAAAGGGTGTCTGTGTGTGTCTGTCTGTGTGTGTGTGTGTGTGTGCGTGTGTGTGTCTGTGCGTGTGTCTGTGCGCGTGTCTGTGCGCGTGTCTGTGCGCGTGTCTGTGCGCGTGTCTGTGCGCGTGTCTGTGCACATGTCTGTGCGCGTGTCTGTGCGCGTGTCTGTGCGCGTGTCTGTGCGCGTGTCTGTGTGTGTTTCTTCTCTTTATTGGTATCAACTGCATGCTTCATTACATAGTAATATTACATGCATTACAATACATAATTATACATTATAATTTACAGATTCAATTTTAAATGTATAAGCTAAACAGACTTGTTCCTAATTTATTTTTGATATAGACACCTTTGAGCTTTTTCTAACCTATATGTTGGTAGTTCCTTTGTCTAGTTTACTAGCCTATTACATTGTATTGTTTTATAGTATGTTTGTAGTCTTATCTCTAATTCTATTAGTATATTTATAAATATATTGAATTTTAAGTTAACTACTTTTTATAATTTAATTGAATGAATATATTTGCAAAATGGTTTCACATATTTTGTGATTAATTCCTGGTTGGTTGTGGGCCATTTTCCTCCTTGTTTTTGCACTTCTGCCACCAATATAGATCTTTGCTGTTGTTTGTCTTTACATTCCAAAATTAAATGGTTAACTGTTTGTCGGAGGTTACTGTATGTACATTTTGGATCATCATTAATGTGGAACCTGTATAGGTAATCTTTAGTTTTTTCATGACCTGAGATTGTAGCAGTAAGTTCTGGTGTAACGGGAAGTTTTCTCTTTAACCTATCTTTGATTGTTGGGAGGAAAAGTTTTACAAAGAGCCCCTTTGTTTGTGCTGTTCCACCTATGTTGCCATTGTTCGTGTCCTCTTTCTTTTATGTCTGCATTGATCGTTGACCTGGGAACCTTATTGTAAATGATTGGCAGCCCATCTTGAGCAGCTGCCTTGGCCAATTTATCAGCCATCTCGTTGCCAGGTATTCCTACATGGGCTTTCACCCATTTGAAGTGGATTCTCCAATTAGCTTGTTGCAGGGATGTTAGAGTGGCTGCAATGGCCTCCACGACTGAGTTGTGCTTTCTGTTGTTTACCAGTGTGTCCAACGTTACCTTGCTATCTGAGTAAATTGCTGCTGTCTTTTCTTCAAGTGCTAAGTCTATATGGTTTCGAAGCTCTTGTAGCACTTTCAATATAGCTATTTGTTCTGCTTGGTTGTTTGAACACTTGCCATCCAATCTATATTTTAGTTGAAGACTAAGTGCTTCATGTTTGAACACCACTGCTGCAGTTCCAACCCTGTCCGCTATTTTACTCCCATCTGTGTAGATTCTGAATATGTAATTAGTGGCTTCCTCAGCTTCTGTGATTTCAGGAACTTCTGCAGGATGTTGCCATTCCCTTGGTGGTAAGGGTGCATCATAGTTATCCCTTTCATGTATAGCCCTGTATAGTGCTATCTTTCCATTGATGGTTATGTCAATGGGTTCAATACCAGCTATGACACAGGAAGCATCATAAGATATCGTTCTGTACCCTTTTATGATTTTAATGTTGAATAGTCTCTGTATTCTCTGTATTTTCCTTAAGTTCTTTTGGTTTTGTAGGGCAGCTCCCCAAATTAGGGCTCCATATGTTAATATTGGCTCTATGGCACCTTTATAATTGGTGTGTAATGCTTTGTTTCCAAGCCCCCAGGTAAGTTTTGCAGTCTTGGATAATGAATGTGTCAATTTTATTGCTTTGTCATGTAGATTATCAACATGATGGTTGAATCTAAACCTTTTGTCAATATATATGCCAAGATATTTGAGTATATCTACTTGTTCAATAACTTTGTTGTTAAGATAGATATTAATTGCTCCTTGTTTATTTTTTTCTTCCTTGTTATCATTATGGCTTTATATTTTGACTCATTAAATTTTATTTTATTTTCTTTGGCCCATAGTTCCCCTTTGTCATGATTAGCAGATCATCTGCAAAGGCAATTACTTCTGTTCGCTTAGAGAATTCTAAATTAAGCAGAGAATTATAGAGAATGCTCCAGAAACCAGGTCTGCAACACGATCCTTGTGGACATCCACTCTTAACTTGCTTTTCCATCTTGAACTCACTAGAGCAAAGACTGGCTGTTCTGTCTTTGAAATAGCTCTGGGATAGCTTGTATAAGTTGCTTGGGCACTTCACTTTTCTTAAATTGTTTAGTATTCCAGGCCACCAAGCAGCATCAAATGCACCTTTCACATCCAAGCTTACTAAAATGATATACCCAAATTCATTTAAATTAATCTCCACAAATGACTTCATTGTAATGGCTGCATCAACTGTGCTTTTTTGGGCCATAAATCCATACTGCCTGGTATTGAACAGATTTCTTGAATTCATGTGGTGCTCAATTCTTTTTATCAAGAGCTTTTCTAAGACTTTTCCATTTACATTTAGTAAGCTTATAGGTCTAAATTTTGTCACACATTCACTTTGTGCTTTGCCAGGTTTCACAATGCGAATTATCAGTGAGCGCTTCCATCTTGCAGGGAATATACCAGTTTCCAGGCTCTTGTTGTATACTGCAGTGTGGAAAAGTGGGAAACTCTGAAAGGCGATGAGCAGTATATCACTTATTATATAGAATAAAAAGAAGTATTTCAGAAAGTGGAGTGCCATTGTTACTAAAATTAGGCAAGTGAGTCAACCTTGTATATACTTTTCTCCACTTACAAGTTTTTTATGAAGACTAGTTTCTGGGGACTTCTCCCCTATCGTCAGTTCTGTGGTTGAATGATGATGCATCCGGTGTCTGCATCTGGCTTGGTGTCGTGCTGCCATCTATGTCCTGGTAAGTTTGATGAATTCATCTACCGCGGGAATTTCAAAATTCATCAAGAGGTCCTGTTTCTTCGTAATAAATATGTTTTCCCAAATCTGTAGTTCCAGAGGTTTCTTTGCCTGTTTGATCAGTTCTATTTCTTGTTTTATGTTGTGATTCTCAGACCAAAAGTGATGTGCTACGGCCGACTTGTCCATTTGTTTGAATTTAATATTTCTGAAGTGTTCTTTCATTCTTGTTCCTAGATTCCTTTTGGTCTTCCCAATGTATATCTTGTCACAATCCTGGCAACTCTTTTGGTAAATGCCTGATAATGGAGTTTTCGGTGTGCTATTTTTTAGAGGGTGGTTTAGTAAGTTGCGGATGTTGTGTTTGTTCAGTTGAAGCTCTTAAATATCTTTTCAAATTTTTTGAAGTATTTTGGATGAAATGTAAATTTTCCATATCTGGTGTTTGGGTTTTCTAGTTTTTTTAACATAGTAATGTCCCTTAAGTTTTTGTTTCTTTTGTGTCTGTAGATCAGTTTTTTTATGAAATGTGTGTTATAGTTGTTCAATTCAGCAACCTGATGTATGTGAGTGTACTGCTGTTCATATTCTGCTTTTGTTAACGGAATGTTGATTAATCTGTGAACTAAACTATGGAATACTGCATATTGATGTTGTACTGGGTTGAATGGGTTGCATTTAATGTAATTGTCAACATGTGTTGCTTTTCTGTATATTCCAAATTGTAATCCTGTTGGTATTCTAATGATTTTCAAATCTAGAAAAGGTAGCCATTCATCCTGCTCTACTTCAATGGTGAAAACTATGGATTTTTCTTGTAGGTTTAGCAACTTTATAGCATCCTCGGTTAGTCTTCTAGGGACTATAGCAAACAAATCGTCGACATATCTATGCCAACATTTAAAAATATGTGGAAAGGCTTTAGTAATGTGTGTTTCCAAATTACTCATGAACAGATTAGCTAGTAATGGTGAAAGAGGGTTACCCATGGCCAAGCCTGCTGTTTGTTGGAAGATCTTGCTGGAGAACGTGAAGCTGTTTTGTTCAATACATAGGGTGGTTAATTTGATGTATTCCTCTATTTTATCATCTGCAACGTTACTTTTGGATAACCAGCCTTTCATCAATTTTGGAATTTTTTCTACTGGTATGCTTGAGAATAGAGATCTGATATCAAAGGACACCATCACCTCTTCAGTTTTTATAATTGTGTTTTCAATTTTTTTTACTAAATCAAATGAATTCTTTATGCTTAGAGATTCAAACTTTTCAAACTTGTCAAATTCTTCCACCAAGCATTTTGTCAATTTGTAAGTCGGGGCATCTATATTGTTAATAATGGGTTGCATGCTGTTGTCTGTCTTGTGAATCTTAGGTAGGCAGTATAATTTTGGCAAATTAGGGTTGTTTATAATTATGCTATTTTTCATCTTATGTGACACTATGGTATTTTCTTTAATTGCTTTTTTGGTGGTTTCTATGTATTTCTTTAATGGGTTTTTGGTTAGGGTTGTATATTCTGGATTTTGTAGTAGATGTTCGACTCGCTGGTTGTAATCATTTCAGTCCATAATGACTACCGTGTTTCCTTAAGAGACATTGTTTCAACATTAAGTTGAAACAAACAGAAAAATCTGCAGTTTCACACCATTTTTGGACAGAAAACCACAACATTGGCCACAACATTAAACTGTTAAAATCTTTAAGTACACCCATAGAATTGGATATTTGGGAAAAAATTTTCATAAGCAAAAACCGTGATAAAGTTATAAATTTTGAAATCCCGGCATTAAATGAAGTATTAAAACTTAGTGCCACTAACACCAGATGGCAGAATGATCGGAGCTCCGTAGCAGTGGAAGAAGAGGGAGGTTCATTTAGTCACCAAACAGCTGATGATGAGATCGAATGATCTTGAAAACGTTTCAATTATACAACAACAAGTAAGTGAAGTCTGAGTGTAAACATAGTGACTCATAAATTCAAACTTAGACATTACTACGTTAAAAAAACTAGAAAACCCAAACACCATATATGGAAAATTTACATTTCATCCAAAATACTTCACAAAATTTGAAAAGATATTTAACAGCTTCAACATAAAATTAGCCCCTCAAAACAAACACAACATCCGCAACTTACTAAACCACCCTCTAAAAAATAGCACACCAAAAACTCAATTATCAGGCATTTACCAAATGAGTTGCCAGGATTGTGACAAGATATACATTGGTAAGACCAAAAGGAATCTAGAAACAAGAATGAAAGAACACTTCAGAAATATTAAATTCAAACAAATGGACAAGTCGGCCGTAGCACATCACTTTTGGTCTGAGAATCACAACATAAAACAAGAAATAGAACTGATCAAACAGGCAAAGAAACCTCTGGAACTACAGATTTGGGAAAACATATTTATTACGAAAAAACAGGACCTCTTGATGAATTTTGAAATTCCCGCGGTAGATGACATCATCAAACTTACCAGGACATTAGATGGCAGCACGACACCAAGCCAGATGCAGACACCGGATGCATCATCATTCAACCACAGAACTGACGATAGGGAAGAAGTCCCCAGAAACTAGTCTTCATAAAAAACTTGTAAGTGGAGAAAAGTATATACAAGGTTGACTCACTTGCCTAATTTTAGTATATCACTTGTTATCCCATTTTCTCCTGGTGCCTTCTTCGCGTTGAAAGCTTTTATTATTCTCGCTATTTCTCCAACTGTAAATTCCTTGTCATTTGGTGTATGCATCAGTTGTGCTGCTGTCCTCATAAGTTCTTTATGCTGATCAGTGTCGTCCCCTTCATTGTCTTCAGGAGTAAAGTTTTCCAGCATATACTTTAGTGTGCATAAGGTATCTTCAATGTAGGTTCCATCTTCTTTTCTGAGTGTAGTGAGCGTAGTCTGACCTCTAGTTTTGTGAGTCCATGGGTTTGAACCATCAGTTGCACTACAGAATTCCTTCCATGACTTCACTTTCTCAGCCTGTATTTTTACTTGATACTGTTGTCTAACTTGCAGATATTGATTTCTTCGCTCTTCTCTTAGCTGTTGATTGTTCATGGTTCTTTGATAGCGACGTCTCAGTGCATTTGTTCTTTTCCTCAGCAAAGTTAGCTCTAGTGTCCACAATGGTATGGTTTTCCCTTTAAGTTTTCTTTGCTTGCCTCTACTTAGACGGAATGCTCCAATGCATGCTTCGTGGATGCTAGTGTAGTAAATCTCGATCAGGTGTTCAATATCTAAGCTGGATCTAACCTTTTCAACCAGTTCTTCATCTAAAGCCTCCAGGTTTCCATTGCAGTTGAAATTATTGGTGAAGCTTCTTGTTAAGAGTTCCTTAAACTTGTCATAGTTTTGTGGATTTGTAACATATCTGATTGCTTTGTGTGTGTGCATCTGATTTCGGGTGGCATTCCCTACACTGAAAGATATTATTTTATGATCAGCACTGCTTTCTTCTGTTCCTGTGGTCCAACCCTGTATGTCCCGCAGTAGTTTGTTATTAACCATGGTCAAGTTAATCCCACTCTTACCATTTTGTGTTTCGAAAGTTGGCACTCCACTGTTTTCGTTGAGAATATGTAGGTTGTTCGCAGTAATAAATGCTTCCAAGTTTCTGTCTCGTTCATTGGATAGGGTGTCATGCCATAATTTGCTTCTAGCATTGGTGTCTGCTAGAATCATCAATCCATGACCAGTGGTAAACTGCATAACTTTTTCCATCTTTCGAATGTCGTTTTCTATATCTGCATGCCCATCGAAGTACATACTAGCTCCAAAAAAGTTTTTATTCCCGTGTGTCACCTGTATAACCACACAATCTTCATCTGATACCTGTCTGATTGTGGTAGCATCAATGTCTTTATTGTTTATTATAATTGCAGCCCTTGATCTGTGATCACCTGCAGTAAAAATCCTAGATGTTAATGGTATGCCAGCTAACTTGTTATCTATTAAATAGGGCTCCTGTATAAACGCTAGGTCTATACATTGCTCATGCATTTGTTGCACCAAGTTAGAAGTTGCTACTCTAGTGTTGAACATTTACTTGAAAACACAGCAAGT